>ATSW01016230.1:0-11408 GCA_000444245.1 Botryllus schlosseri | reverse complement strand
TGTCAGCCGAAAATATTCGGGTTTATTTCAATATGAATATACCATTATAATACTATGTAAAGTTATTTTATGAGGAATGTAGTATCATCAATGGATGTCCTTGGTATGATCAGAGGTCGTGGAACTAGTCAACGTGAGTACTTCAGTAGACGTAAAAGTAATGTCATAAATTTCCTCTCAATCACGGGTATAAGCGATTTCCAAGACGCGTAAAAGCTACTTCAAGTAGAAGTGGATGAAGGGATAAAAAGCACTCAAGTAAGTAGTTTCAAAAAGTATATTTGGTCGAGGGGTCGCATACCTAATAGCAGGTAATCAGAGGTATCTACTTTAGAATTACAGGGTGAATCTTGGGGACCAACGGAAATTGACTATCAATGACACTCTGACACTACAAAACAAAACAGTTGCAAAATCTTCAGACAGTTTTCGTGATGCAGGAACATTTTGCTCAGTCATCATGACATTCAATAATATGAGTGATCCAAATGGTACAACGGGAAGTATCCCAAAAACATGGCTACGTAAGTAGTGCAAGTATGAGAAACGTGCTTCAGTACTTCACACAAGTCACAAGCACGAGTATTTCGTAACTGACCGCCTCTGGATATATGACCCATCGAAGGAGAATGGAGGTATGCATTGCAATTGTACAAGGTTAATATGCATGATACTGCAAAATAAATCGGTCTCTTTGTCGTAACTGCAACATATGGGATATTCGATGATCGACCAAAAAACCAACCAACCTCTCTATCACTTCCTCCTTTGCCTACAATAGTTGTGGAATGTGGATTGGGTGCCGACGGGAGACGCGTCGATTTAAAATTCGCACGCCCTCCAGCGGATTACGGAAACTAAACACTGCAAGATACTGTCTTGGGTGCTGTACAGTGTAATTGTGCAGTAGGCTATGCACGCATACGGTTAACAGACGAAATTTGTAAGACAACGTCGTCGAAGTGTGATAGGGTTACCATAGTTTGTAGTCGGAAAAGGAGGGCACTATCTAAAGTTCATTCTCTGCGTGACTGCGTAATCACGTCGAGCAAGTGCGAATGTGAAGACATCGTGCCACGTAACGGGTTTAGAAATGACGCATAGCCGCGACAGTTGGAGCGTGAAGGTCTTGTGGAAATTTCAATAATTTGCAACTCAATTACGGTGGCGTTCTGAAGAAAATGGTTGCGGCCAATTTTTTTTTCGTTTTGCCCCTCAATTTGTGACCACATCATTTTTAGAGTGCAGTGCTCCTTCAAGGTGTCACGTGCAGAGGTGGTCTACGTAGTCATCGTTGGTGCTCAAGTTGAGGCAGAAGTAGCGCCGTAAACTTCTGGTCAAGTAAAAGTAGTGACCTTCAAGTAGGAAAGTAACTAGTGTAATCTCAGCATAGCATAAAACAGTAACCTAAAAGTGGAAGAACTCTAGTACCATCAGTGACTACATTCACCTTCCCGACGCTCTATACTGCCCCCACATCAACACAAACCAGCCACAACGGAACATTGTCGTGATTTTTAATCTAAAATAGAACAGAAAGCACATCGAAATAAGATAATGACAAATTACAGTGAGCGCTTGTACGAAAACGCTATAGACGTCACATCATAGCACTAAACCCATCGAGTTCTACGATCTATCAAAAAAAGGAAAATAATTAGTTCTATACAAGAATACAGAGGCGTTGGAGGCGATTGGACCAATCAGATACGTTATACTCGGAAAGCGGGTAGCTTTAGCGCCAAGGTCGGAAAATGTACTCGGCCGATTCGCGTCAATCACAACGACAAACCCGCGCCAATTCCGCGTGCATTTGATAGCGAAAAGTCCCGCAGCCTTTGCTTGTACCGTTGGCTGAACTAGTGCTTCTGTTAAAATTTAACCGGCAGCAGATCACTGCGCAGTGCGCACGTTACGCTACCATCGCAGCAAAAAACATCCGATTGTGCCATGTTCTTCTCATCCAATTGCTCCTGGTGACGTGCCGGAATAACTCCAATACTTTTGCAATAAAAAAATATATACTCAAACCGATCGTGACTGATAATGAACGTACGGAGAGATGCGTTAAGTCATTCATAATATTGTGGCCAAACAATGCCGATTTCCGCTTTCAAGTGTAGTTTTGGAAGAGTTCCACTACCCGGACATGATTACAATATATATTTTCGGAATCGGCGCAATAGTAGCTTTCGTTAAGGACCAGTTATTTTAAATTTAAAGCCCCGGTAGCAAGCTATAGCTCAACTTAATCTGTTTAAGAATCTACCAGAAATTGCTAATTGCATGTTTCCCCAACCGAGCAGGCACGAGTTACGCATCCATCCGTAGATTAGGTGTCTATCGTTTGAGGCGATTAACTAAATGTTTCGCTACTCGAGATTGGCTGTAAATCAAAGAGAAAATTTTGACCCTGGCACAATGTAATACTCTCAATCAGCGTGAGCAGCAGCAACAAACAACACTGTCTTGTCCGTTCGGGCGGGGCTTTACTAAATGTCATGATTAGAGATTCGGAGTCGTGGTGGGATCGTTTATAACTCGTTGAACATGGCGCGTCGCTTTTGCCAATCGCTGACAGGCGCCTTCTTCTTTTTGGACTTGTGCTTCTCTTTGAGCATGGTCAGGTCCATCGTCAAAAGGTCCGGTTCTTCCGGCTTTTCCTCTGAAAGCGCAACACAACAGGTTAGAAAAGAGACGGGCGACATACGGCCCGTGGTAGGATTTCAAGCGGCCTGCATACACTTTCCGGTCTTACATAATAATGAACATTTGCAAGCAAACATTTTCGACCACAAACATTAAAAAGAGAAACTGCATCCAATTTAACTGCTTTTCACGTGCAATCTTTACGAAGGGTTTCTACATCCGACATGCAGCCAGAGTTCAAAGAATTTGTTTAAAAAGCTTTGGTCGACCACAGATGTCTCATTGACTTCAACAGCTATCGAAATACATTACCTTAATAAATTCATTGAACACTGTTTTTGGTCTCATGCTTTTAACCTAAAGAATACATTAAATTATTTATTCCTTGTACAGGTGGATAAATCTGCAATTTATGTAATGATTCCGGAATCCGGCCCGCCAAGTACTTCATTTTCGCTGATTTGGCCCGTCAACTGGAGAAGTTGCCCCGGGCCCTATGACTGTAGGCCCCAGTTGCCCGCCCAAGGTTTAGAAGCTACCTCATCACAAAAACGGCACACGGTCAGCTAATGGAGGTCCGCTACGAAGTCGTTTCATTTTGTCCTACTATCTGGTTTTGGTTTAGATTCAGAAGTAGTCAACAACGACGTACTTCTACTTTCAGAGTGCTACTTGCATTACTTATTCATGAGGTTATGCTTTAGATTACTAGTCAGCTCTCAAGGTTATCGACCCACAATCCGACATATCAACCTCCCTTATCGACGCATGTGTCATTCATTTTCATCACTTGTCGTTCATGTTATCCCTTATTCCTTTCCATTCAGCGTGCATGCCTCTTATGTACAATGTACATCGCCTAGGCTTAGGTGGGTGTCTGATCTCAAAGACTACCCCAAGTCTCTTTGACACCTCCTTATCTTTTCATTGTATCGCAGTGTTGCGGTGTTTTGAAATGATGGAAATGATAATAAACTGACACTGATTACTTCAATTCTACTCCACAGTACTCGATTCAATTGTCCAGTTGCATGTCCGCGAAATATACATTCGTTTCTCACCATCCTTGGCAGGTTTGGGAGTCGGCAGCGGCCCAGTGAGGTGCGTCTCGCTCGGAGTGACGTCACAGCTCTTGAAGAAGTCGTCAGTGGCCGGGTCCACCACGAGCAGCGAGACAGAATCGCCAGACTCTTTGATCGCGGTCACCAGCTTCGCGTGCTTCTCGTACTCCATGTTCGCGCCGTTCACCTGGAAGCGAAAACGGTGGCCGCTAGTTGGCGATGTCGAGCTCTCTCTCGGGTAAAAACTCAGTTGGTAGGCAACGCGATGCGCGCGACATCGTTACTTCAAAACCACGGGTCTGGTGTAGGCGCCTAGGCCTAGGCGGCAGACTTGAACAAACTACTGAATTTTCAAATTGCGCAACTAGAACTAGAATTAAGACTACTCACTGTTCAGAACTAGCAACTAGAACTAGAACGAACGACCTTTAAAAATCCTCAACCAACTGAAACGGGTGAACAAACTTTTTGGCTCGCGAGTCGCGGGCCGCATTCAACATCTGAATCAATTCGCGGGCCGCACTGCAGTGAATAGAGATTGTAAGCCAAAACGCAATAATATTATCAAATTATATAGTGACCGAGGAAATATGGAGATAATGCGTTTGTATATTTAAAACAAACTAAATACACGCGTCAGACATATTGGCAAGATCTCATAAGCCAGTCGTCCTCAATAACCAATTTGTCAATATTAACGATGAAAGTCGCTTGTGCCGATTCTTGCAACAGGGTGGAAATGCTGACAGCATCATAACCATGTTACCTTGAAATACGTTACTATACAATATATTGATAATATCTACACATATCGAGGACGAATCTACCTAGTACACGCGCGAATTGGTTTTTCCAGGCACAGCACCAAAAGTAATAAACTTGCTGGAGTTTCCAATTCAAAATCCCGCTCCTGAACCGAAGTATGTCATTTCTGTTATGACTTTCTGTGATGTTTAGCGAGCGAAACCTTCAAAAATGCGCGGGCCTTGAGGTCAGGCTATAGCGGTAGCAACAAAAATAAGAAATATTCATCATAGTAATACTANANTTTGTCGTTCTCATAGTGAAATATATTAGGAAAAAGTTTAATCAAGTCGCCGCAATAACTCGATTTTTAGTGCGCATTTTATCAATATTTTTCTTTAGGATTTCGGGGGCCGCAAAAAACGACGCACTTTGTCCATCCCTGAACTAACACGTAACTACCGTACCTAACAACTGGCTATACGATTTTCTGAGTTGCAAATGCAAAGAAATAATTCAAAAGGACAGGGTTTCGAGTTTGAAATTGAAAGGGTTCAGACCCCCCAAATCCACCCCTGGGCTTGCAATGGCCACTGGAGTTATACATCTGGAAAACCTTTCGTTGTCTACATCCACTTGAAGTAGTTTTGACAGGGTTCAAACGTATATTTCAACACACGCCCGGGTCTACCGCGTCTGGACATACCGTTTAACGATAAGATGTATTCAACAACGAACGACTTGTGACCCAAATGAGCGCATTATAAAACATCTCTCTTCGTCGAGACACGCCTATAATATAGACTATCTTCAACAAAGCACAGGCGGCGCGTACAATGCCCTGGATTTANGTAACGCCCTGGGAAGTATGGAGAAGCGGCGCTAANCGCCGAATATCAAACTGGCGGCGAAATGCCCGACTTATTCATTCAGCACAAAGGCCGGGCGTCTATCAAAATAATTTCCGGCGACGCTGAAGGTGCAACGGCGCGCGGCCGACAATGTCAACATCTATCCAGCAGATCTCAACACCCGACGATATAACACGTTTTTAAACGTACGTTCATAAAATTTCAGCAACGCGGTTACGTCACACACGATTTGTGCCATATCTNACAAAATAATTTCGCAAATGTTGGATGTTTATCTACGCTCCTCCTGGCCACCTGATCCGCGTACGCGGTGTCTTAAAAAGCCTACAAGTGGGCCGTGCTTGAAGTCGGCATCTACGGAACAAAATAAAGAAAATTGGCCTGGTGTAAATGACCACAGTAGTTGACAAACGCCATGAATACCACCAACAAACGAAAAATACACCATCAAAACCACAAACTTCAGCACCTGGCCGCGTCGGAGTTTGGTATAATGTACTTGACCAATTCCGTTGATATCGGTTTTTATCCTGGCCTCCTAAGCCTATGGAGCAGCGCCTCTCAACCGCCGCTCCTCCGAATATATCACAATTATTATAAGATACTCTTGGAGGTGCATAACTGCAGTGTACATTTGAATCCTATATTCATATAGAAACATACCAGAGTATTTTCACCTCACACTTGTCAGGGGCAATCGTCAGCAAGAGATCTTCAATGGTCTATTACAATTAGTTTTATCAAAATTGCANCATGTANGNAGTTGGACGCTTGTNCGTTAATTAGAGAAATGAAATATCGAATTTNAANTTGATTCGCAAGTTTGTTACGCATTTTTCCTCACCGCGTCGCAATATAGAGTTCCTAATTTGTCCTTGGCTTACCGGTACGTCGCAGCTGTTTAAAAGTAGCCTACAACTCGTCAGTTAAATCTCGGCGGTGAAACTTGACCACATTTGCCAGTATAANAGACAGATATAATCTAGCAAACAGCAAAGNGGCGATTCTTTCAAAAGAAACGAAACAATCAAAGGCAAGTTCATGGTTTTAACAGAACATCGCCTTGCAGAAAAGCTTTAACAGAACCACGTGTAACGCGAGCAATATCGAAAAGGCAGCATAAAACTTATNATTAAATTGAAGTTTTCNATGNTTCCTTNCGAGATGTATACGTTTGTTGCGATNACATTGCGGGTTAATTCAGAATTTCGAAGNTTTCNCGGTNCGAAATATGTGTTTTGAAATTTCACCTGTCCCTACCTAAAAAGGTTGTGAACTGTTGCTATAGAACACAGTAACGCGGGAGGCGGGANAATCTCCCATAATACNNAGATAAAAGCAAAATATCAATAACTTNATAGTTACNGCGATCCCCAACCGCGAGTATCCGACNAAGTGTTACATCACAACTAATCACTACATTACGTAACTTGNAACTCCACAGTTAATCCAAAGTCACGGCCNGGCGGTTTCAACGCAACCACGCCGAAAATACGGCAATCTCACCCCTGCCGTTGCATTATACGCGCGAAGGTATGCCGACAATTTTAAAAGGGTTGATNCGGGTGCAGTCGCCGGCCAGTTANNGGCGTGTACNAAGAAAACAAAAGCGATCTTCAACGCTGCGNTTCGGCTGGTAATGGATGCAAGCNTGTAGTACACTACACCAACGCGAAACAGGTATTNGATGTTACACTAACACAGGCGCAGNTACGCGTTGAAAGTAGAGATAAGTGAAGGCACACTACCGTATACACTATACAAAGCTGGTCAAGGCGTTGGTGCTCAAGTAGAAGGAAAGCCGTAAATTTCCATTCCATTCAATTACAGATAGAAGTAGACATTTCATAACTACTTAAAGCGAGAGTAGAAAATAAAAGGTTGAAAATTGCTCAACATGCGTATCTTCGCTACTGGAACAAAATGACTGATGACGTGGCGCCTATACACTAACACTTAACACAACCAAATACTCCCACACGATTCCATTGTCCAGGCAGGAACGGATATGAANGCGTATNTTATCGTCACTCANTATTCGACNCTANTAANGGAAANCTAGAACTGCAAACTNTCGCTCACCTCGATGATTCTGTCGCCGGCAAGCATTCCCGCNGCTTCNGCCGGCGTGCCCGNGTCCACGGACCTGATGTAGCGTCCGGGTTTGCCCTTTTCGCTGTGCAGATTGAACCCGTAGCCGCCCGTGCCTTTTTCTAACTTGCAAAGCCTGGGCCGCGTCTCGGCCGNNGGCTTGCCGTTGACGGTCTGCANGNAATAGNGGANCTTCANATGAAATGGATACACAANGNATCAGAAACATGCACCTCTNAGCNCAGANGGGNCANCGNAAANCTGGTGCNNANCTTCACTGTATGTAGTATATTGTATGCATATAATAATAGAAAANCGGCAGTGAAGTTTCATTANAGATAGGACANTCCCGGATATAGTNGAAAAANGCGAAAGTCTACACTCTACACTACACGACAATCCTAGCGAGTACTAGAGCGGTGATTCTCAAGAGTGCCTACTGCCTAAGAACAGCGACGCACTATCCCACTTGCGAATTTGTCCTCACACTATCAAATATTGACTATTTCTTAGGGAATGCACATTGTACGTTGACCTCATATATAATGATTCGACACGGCCAAGTAAACTATCAGTCTATAAATCAATCGTAGGCCTCCGTGGGCGTAACCNCAATAGAAATTCGACAGTGCCAAACTTCGGAGAGGAAGTGATTTCATATTCTATTGTGACATGATTGATTACATGTCATCAAAATTAGAATGGGTAACGCTCCAGTGCCAGCTGATTGAAATCGNATGCTCAAAATTTTGATCAAATCGAATCGAAAAACTAATTTTCAATATAATTTTTTACTAGTGATATCTACAGCTGGACACTAGTCCATAATGCAAAAGCGATTCGCACATAGAGAACGAAGAAGCGTAGAACTACTGCGCAACGAATTCGGAAATTATCACGGAACCTAGACGACACGACAGCGTCACATTCGCGTTGTGGCAATAGTGTTTGTGAATAGAGGTAGATGCTGAGCTTAAAGCTATATATTTATACGCCCGCTTCGGAGGCCAACGGAGACTTCCCCGATCCGAATACGCGCGCAACCTAGCTAGCAGTTAGCACTGTTATTGGGACCTTTACCAAATTACAAAATACCAAGTTATGAAGTTAACAGTCTAACATTGTGATTATTTCCGTCGATTCGATTCAACATGACTGATTAGGGATTCCTTTGCGCACAGCACATCCCTATCAAAAGCGCGTGAATTCGCTTTTGACATGTAGCGCTTTTAGACAGTTGCCCTTGGCGGTGCGCGTTACAAAGTTTCCTAGAAATATGATTTCCGCATTTATATCTAGAAGCGTGCGCAATAGAAGTGTACCACGTGATCAATTCCTGAAGATGTCGCTACTTTACGAAATGTCAAAGCTGCAAATAGATTCGGCGACACACGCAAATAGCAACCATGGAATTACAATCATAAATACACGGCTACTGTATGCCCAAATTGTCAGTCTTTTATCAATGACTAACGTAAAAAACGACACCAGGACAAGAGATTTATATCTCCGTCGCAAATTCGTTATTTGAATCACGAATTGACGACTTCGGCACTGAAGCCATAACCGGATCCGGAAGGAAAAATTCCGCCACCAGGCTGTGCGTAACGCAGACACAATACGACATATAAATTCGCTAGTGGACACTGGACATAATAATTTCCATTCGCTACATGATGGCATTTCGCATACGCTTTCCCAGTAAAACAAACGCAACCTTTGGCAACCATGCGCATGTCGACCTTCAGCAAATAGGATACGGCGATAAACATACCGCAAATACTTGTGACACTTATCCGCACTTTACATAAGATGACCAATCTGCAGTGACGTGCGCTTATACGCTATATTGCCAAATCGGCACTGGTAAAAACCACAAGCGCTCTAGCGTTAATGAACTAGTTTCGGACTTGAAATGGGGCAGAGATCAGAGGCCTAACCATACAGCTATCGACATGCATTAATTATTCATATGCCACGTATCACTTGAATATCAATATCTAATTATATATTGCTACGTTACAAATTAATGTTTTTATGATAACAGAGTTAGAGAAACTATGGCAAGGTGGTAGCTTGATCGCAATATGACCCTATTGAGATANTTATGTCAGCAGACAGCAGGTAACCAGGTAATAATTGAGACAGTGTTCACTGTTCATACAAATCAAAGAGTGTATAGTGAATACCTCATGGTGAGACTTGCAACGTCATATGCTTGATGACGTCACAATGGATATGTGACGGATTAGGATTACCTAATATCATACCTGCATCCTACCGACAGTATGGAAATAATGGCATGGTCATAACTCACAATGTTGTCGCTACTTTTCTGTTAATACCACTTTCAGAGATCCATTCAATAAATTACCTACATTCATGTTTCCTTCAGTCCAGCTGAGATGAACGGTGCCTTCCTACGACTTTGTCAATTTATCTTTGATATTGCGTCTTATTCATAAATAATTAAGAAGAGAAATGACAAACAATCAGTTCGAGCATTTATGTCATTAATAATGCAGACAAACGTAACGACACGCAGGCACACCCGACCGTACGCATACGCAATCCGCTGTCTATATCGCCTTAAGAATTTGATATCAATTGACAATAGTGTATATGAAATCACTAAAATCACTATCTGACCCAGAGGTTTAGGACATTTGAAATGACCTGGACCCGCATTTGGGTCCTCTAATCCCAAGCATAGAGATATACGCACCAGCCATCCGGCAGTGCGAAAATGGTAAGAGTAGTTGCGCTGTCGAAGAGCATCTGATCTTACTTCGAAAACGGCCGACCATTTCTATCCACACCACAAATGTTTCAATATCGCAGATTATGTAGTTGGAAGAGGATGCAAAACTATGCCTGCGATAAAGTAACCTATCGCAACTCGCTTGACCTGTTCACCATAATAATACGCCGCTAGGCGCCACAAAACACGCAGGTCAACACCCGGGCACCTGCGAACTATCGCCCACACGACCGGCACATTGCAACGGTATTCCGGAAGATAAGCGACACTGCTAGAGTATAGCCTCGTGAAGTAAACTCGTTTCATTAAGTTTGAAACGGGCGTGAACGTACGCTTGTCTATTAGATTAGAAGAGCTTTCAAAATGTCGAGACATATACCGAGCGCATTTACCACGAAAGTGTCAACGATACGAGTGTATCTACATCTGAGCGTAACTATAGCAGAATGAATATCTCAAGAAACTACAACAGACAACGGATAAGTTGTGCAAAATGCGAGCATACCAACAGCAGTCAATACCTCACCATAAGACTATTGTTGCAAACTTATTGTTTGCATGTGTGGTGATTTCATTGTCATACATATAATATTCGAGAATGAGACACAAATATGACTGACCAATCGTGGCATGCAATCCGATCTGGACCGTGCTATGAATGTCATATCATGGAGAAATCGATACCGCGTATATAGCCTATATACGCATTACACAGTCTGACACCGATCACATCGCTCACCATTAGCATTTAACATTCAACGAAGACATCGGAACACATATTTCAGAAGATGAAAAGTGACATAAACCAACAAATCAGTTATATTACCACGCCACGCGTGGAATGAAAGATCTGTCAAGCAATTCCCACCCCACGCATGCAACTTACGGTGTATGATGTATCACGTAGTTGCGTGACAGTTACGTCATTTTCAACTTTATGAGAGTATAATTTGGTGACTCCGACGCGGTAGATGGACTACTACCAAATATCAAAAAAGCGATGTCGCAACACACAAAACGTTGCACTAAAAGTCAGGGATCCGCAACCTTTTTTGCTCTGCGGGTTTCAAAATGAAATAATTTTCGCGGACCGCTTTTCAAAAAAAACGTTCAGCGTTGAAAATTGATTGTATCATTTAGTAAAGGGTGCACACTGGACAGCAAGACAATAACAAATAGGTTTCGATTAAAAAGATTAATTTGGTATCCTATAAATTTTTATCAGTGACT
>ATSW01016229.1:0-13485 GCA_000444245.1 Botryllus schlosseri | reverse complement strand
GACTCAGGTATTCTGTTTCGTACACATGATTAAAATAACCATGCAAATATTTAGCTGAAGCTATAATTATTTGCCTACTGGAGGTCACGAAATTGATGTAGATCAGATTTAAGCGAATGCAGGACAACCTGCGATGACTTGAAATAACCAAAACTGAAGGACTAATTCAACCTAAAGTTTCGAAATTAGGAATAGTTGTGAATTGGTCTACATAATTACTGTGTAGGAAGGTCAAAGTGAACTATGGAAATCATCATTCAGGGAGTTTAAAATGATATGATGAGCTTTCTGGGCGTGACGATAACAGCCGTAATAGTTGATAGATGGATGGGGATATTTGTATTCCCGCAGAAAAGAAAACTGTAAATCATAAAGTTTCTCACATCTTAGCTGCTGAAATCTGAAAGTGTCTGCATTGACCCCAGCACATTTCAAATATTTATGACAGTGTCGTTGACAGTCACCACGCCGCACTTGCAGCTGGGCAATTTACTATTTTCATTTTTATATGTGCTTGATTCGATACATATTTATAGCACATACGCATGTTATTTGGTAATCTTCAATTGAGTTCGTATTTTAGCAATCATTTGCAATCAAGCCTTATTAGATAGGATGTTCTCATTCACCGCTATATCAGGCGTCCGCGAACCACCGATTGTTTGTTATTTATGTTGTCGCAAAATTAATTGTAAATTTTACCTATTTTCTTCCTTGCTTAACTGTTACCAAAGTTAAAGAAGTTAGTCATTCCAATAATGACGAAAACTTGTGGTTTCTACTGTCCGTATTGTAGATCCCTATCGATGGAAACACCACCAAGAACTGAAAGTGCGCAATATTTCACACCAGCCCATATGGTAAAGAATTGTGTCCCTTACCGCTTTTCCATCGATATACTTTTCGCCATTATCATCGTCACATTTGAAGTAGGAGCAATTGCACGTGGACGTAAAGTACCCATTGACGCCCTAAATATTCTTAAACGTTTTTAAAGCAATAAAACAACTTAAAACAGTCAATACACGATATGCTGAAATTTCATACTGCGTTAGAATAGCTTTATATCTCAGTGACTAATAAAACAATTTTCGAGGTAGATTCGACATGGAGATGCGACATTGGCAGTCATGAAACGTCAACGGTGGATGTTTTCACGTATAGTCATAAGCTTTGTATTAGAAGAGCTAATTCATCATGTAAAACAGTGGTTCTCAACCGGGGTTCGTCGAAGCATTTTCAGGAGGTCCAGGATACCGTCAAATTAAAAAAGGGTTGATAACCTAATTTGTATTTTTTTTCAATTAGAGAAAGATCGACACAGTTTGGTTTCATAACTGCTTAAACTTCAGGACTCACATAAACAGAATAGCCGTCTGAGATATATTTTTTATTGTGTAAACTCAATATCATGGCCAAATTGCCAAAAGCCTACTTACACAAACATTTTGCTGTTTAGCGATGTTTTGTTTAGGTTTTGGAAAAAAATTATTTGCAAAAATCCATTTTCGCCTATGATATACGTTACCGCTATTCCAAAATCACTTCATCATGAGCTGCGAGATAGAAATGACTAGGCTGGACGGTATAAGTCCATTAGAAATATGTATCTCAATTTTTGTGCCATATATTTTGCGATCATACCCAGAGATGTCGTCGGAAGCGTCAAGCGTTATTATTACATTCGCAGTCACCGATATTTGAGGAAATGGATTTTCGGCGCAAGTTCATATCAAATCCACGATGCGAATTTTCAGCACGCGCGTTTGTTGCGAGCCGTGGATGATTTCACGATCTTTCTGTTGGTGGCTTTTCTGTGGAATACATGCAATGCGAGAAGTAATATCTCCAAATAAATTCAGATAAGACCCGGTAAGTGAGTCCAGGCACGATAGTCATGTGCGGTAGTGCCTCACCTGTCGTCGGGATGAGTAAAAACTCCGGCCTATGGTTATCGGCCTATGCAATGAGGTTATCACGTCACCTACCGCACCCTTTGGCCATGACGATTTCCTTATATTTCAACTTATGGCTTTTTGCGTTCGCAAATAAATGCTCAAACCATGACACCAACCTGAAAAACTGAACATAAATCCTAATATTGCCCGATATGCGTGTCATCGACTACAAAGTCGAGCCTGACTTACGATACATATAGTCCCTGTGTTATTACCAATACATTCTCATATGACGATGTAAGGGATAGAGAGGTATTTTTACCATCGCTAAAGGGGTGAGTGTCAAAAGTGTCTGAGAACTACTGCAGTGGTGAATATTTGACCACCCCTACAATTCTTCATGATCCGCAAGAGGAGGCGTGCTGCAGTTAAAGAACCAACGGTATAAACCGGTGGTTCTCAACATTATTAACCACGCGGAATGTTAAAATTTCAAAACCAATCGCGCGGACCGGCGAACTTACAAAAATCAAATTAACCCTAAGTTTATTCATGACAAATATATGCAACTCAAATGTGATACTCGAAACTTTATTCAATGCTGCCTTTTTGATGTTAGATATTTAATCGTGGTTTGTTGAAGGACAAAGGACAAATATATAACGCCCTATTCTTATTAGCTTATATGGCGTGAACTACGCTAGTTACCCCGGCATCTGTACGTATGTATGAGTGGTTTTATGGTGCTCGACTACTAATGTCTTGTGCACCTGGCCTATAGTTTGTTAGAGAATGGAGGTTCTGTTATTTCTATATCCAGATATATTGGGGTGCCAATAGAGGCACGGCTGCATCAGTGTTTCCAAAACTTTTAAAAACGACCGTATCTTAAACTACTCTTTATATTAGGCTGAGTTTTGATAAAAACAATCCCATTCTAAAATCTCCACGTCCCGTTATGTGAAGTGTATGCGTCCTCGTGGTGGAAATCAATCTCCATACCAGGAATATAACTTTTTTACTGTAGATATGATGGATTTAAGATTGGTATGATTCATATCCATATAAGTGTTTCCTTAAAATATGAGTAGCATGGCACATCAACATGTACGTAAAGTTCATACCTGTACAATGCGATGTAGCAGACGAGCATGAAGACAAATGCCACAATATTGAGCACCAGAAGTGCGAATGAGTACGCCCACGATCCGTCTTTGTTTCGGTCGGGAAAGAAAGTTGGGAGGCAAACTGTGTGACTCGAATAATATCCGAACTCATACGTAGACTTTATAGGACTGTATATATTAATTTGAGAAATCAGTTTCCTCAGTTGGCCCCATTCCGTGCTGTCATAGGAAATTACGGCGTTTTTTAGTAGCTTCGCTACGAATATTTGCAAGAAATGCGGTTTCTTACCTGTCGCCATGTTCAACGCCACTACCGTTGTTGAGAAAGCTTAACCACTTTATCAAATGTTGCTTGTCATTCTGATTGACTTCTGTTTTGAATAGCACAGTGTCATTGAATCTAGAAGCAACGACTGTTATTGACTGTCTTGTTATAAATGACGCATTTCTATGTACAACTTTGCCAACACATTGATATCAATAGCGCGACTAAATGACATATACATAAATGTATCGAATCAAAATACATCTTCCATTTTCTAAAAAAGCTACGTACCGGAGTTGGGCAAGTGGAAAATTTCCAGCTTTTTCAAACTACATTACAATTAAACTTATAGCTATACAGTTTTTTCTAATTAGATTGGAATTGCTGAATTCACGAAAACTTGAAAATTGAATTACATTCCGGATTAGAATAAAATACAACAGACTTCAAGTTCAGTTCAGATCAAGGCAGAGTATATTAATACATGGAAATTCGTTGCATGATAATGGCGTGTGTCTGTCGGCCTACATCATGATTAGCACGATTCGCATCATAAAGTTCTCCAATAACATTTTCAGAAAAACTGGAAATTAGATTATCAATACAGCATTATACAAATATTTCATAAACTTTATTAGATATGAATTACTGGCACTGCGTTTCAATTAGTTTAATTAGAGAACCAGAATTGGCCATATTGTCCAAGTCTGCTACACCACTAATCAATTCATACGCTGTCACGTCGAAACTAGTTAATTACACGTATGAATGGTCGATTCTCAATGTCTATGATTATATGTTTGATGACATGGTTGCCAATCCGTCCGAATTGTAGTGTGGAGGCCTTTGTGCAGAAATTGAGGTTTTTTTTCAGCTTAATCACTAATAATGCGGTCCGACAACGTCGGTACACACATAATACGACAATGTAGGTTATATTCAGACTGCAACATGGAAACACTCAAGCCGCCACAGGCGCCAACCCAAAGAGGGGCCAAGCAGGGGCCAGATCTATGGCTCTTGTGATGGTGACGTATGACTCTCTGAGAAAGTTGGCATTTATCAATCAGCACAATTATCAATAATCAAAATCTGGTGTCTTTCGTATAATATTTCCTGGCGATGTTTGTACAGTATACAGTGCATTTCATTGTTATGTCTCATATGGCCTGATTAGCGGTGTAAGACCGGGAGTCGGAATATCCAAAGATGTGTACTAGATGGCTAGCGTATGATAGCGGAACACAACAAGGGCTCTTTATTAGGACGTTTCAGCGTTACAACGGTAGTAAGAGTGTATTAGAGAGTATGCACTTCATAGGGAAGCTGGGATCATATGCATATCGACTGATATGAGCCTATAAATTAAACAGTTTCCGAGGGATTATATTATAAGGCGATTTCCGGAAATCAATCACAAACCTCATATATGGTTTCATTGGAACTGAGATAGAGATACGTGGAAAACAAGCAATCAGTTAGCTGAAAGATGTCATACGATTTTTATTACACCATTCGTATGTTCGAGACATAAGGCTTAGTAGGATTGCGCAAACACTATCGTTTCAGTGACACATCGTCAGAATTTATTTAGTGAATGAGTACCGTACTTTCAATAGCACAAATTAACTTGTTAGTCAAAGCGCGAACTATGCCTTCTAACCAATCACCGATACAAGAGCGCAAGAATCGAAGTTCCAACTGTTGGGTAGGCCTATTCATTCAAACTGTTTAGTAATCAAAATGAATAGATTTGTGATAGCCAGGTCACGGCACGTACTGATCGCATCGCGATGACTTGAATAGTGCAGGTCCTACAACATCACATCACATTTTAATACAGAAAAGATGACGCATAGGAATTCCATGTAGTGAACATCGATTTGGTATCACCATGACGTCGCTCCTCTTTAGTTGAGTCGTAGCAGTTCATTGATGTCGTTATAGGACTATTTAATAATTACCAGTGAAGATATAGAACCATTATTTCTCTATTGAAAAAAGTTTCCCTACTCTTGGTATAGAAAGATGAATTTGAAAGCTCGTTGTTTAGATACATGCCGCAGCTCTTATCATTACTGCGCAGCACCAGAGGTGGTCAGTAACGAAGTACTTTTTTCTTTTTTGAAGTACTCAAGTAGTTTTCCTCTACTTCTGGTGGTTACCCAGGTAGATCTTATTTTCGCTACTTCTACTTCGTAATATTTTGTGATCTATTTACTTACATTTCGCTATTTTCAGTTTGTCAAGAAGAAGTAGTTCAATCCTCCAAACGGGAAGATAGCCTGAGTTTGAGTAATTTCGAGGCTGTTTTCACGGAGCATCACCATTTAATTTTCATAAAATTTGAGTGAAGCCCAGAATTTTGGTCGCGCTTCGCGCGCACTGGATACGTGGTGATCAGGAGTGTTTCGCGATAGTATCGGTGGAGATAATTTGGGTAGAGGGTTGGCGTGGTTCCGTTCACACCTCATTGTCGCCCTTCGCCATATCAAATATTTATTCGCAAAATATTATTATGGCCCATCATAACGTTTGAAAATGATGTTTCGCAATCTAGCATTTACTTATCGTATCGTAATCTAGCAGTCCATGGCGTGTCTTAATCTGGAAAAGTGGACTCTGACTTATTTTTAGTTTTAGAGCTGTTTTAGCATACCAACCTTCGAAACTTTCTGGCATTAAGACACGAAATATATGTTCCGCTTTTAGAAATAGTATTTATATTTCACTTTCAACTCCCAGTATCATATACTTTGACTTCTAATTTTATCAGTTGTTTGATCTGGATAACATATATGTTGAAGTATGAAATCAAGCGTAGTAATGCCTTTCATCTCCGGAAATAAAGCCACACAGTATGGCATTTTTACGATCCGTTATATTTTTTAGTAGTTTTACTAATTGCGCAAAGTGTTTACCCTTATCCCAGGGGTGGGCAAACTACGGCCCGTGGGCCGCATGCGGCCCCACACACCGTTCTGTGCGGCCCGCGAGAGTCTAAAGAAACTTATTAAAAATATTGATAAAATGCGTACTAAAAATCGAATTAATGCAGGGACTTGATGAAACTTTTCTTAGTATATTTTACCATGATAATTCTAAGGCAGAGGTTCTCAAACTGGGAGGGGCGCACCCCTGCCCTTGGGGGCGTGAAAGCATCTGAAGGGGGCGCGAAGCTGAATTCAGTTGAAAACTATTTTGGCGCTCTGCGCGATTTCCCTACCATTCAAGATTTTTGCACTGAATTTAGTCTGGATTTCATAATTAAAATTCTCTCATCCACAGTCGTAACCTTCCATGCCATCAAACTATCTGTTAGATTTGCTAGCATCCTGGTGGCGTTTTGTAATATGACGATAGGTTTGCTAGCATCCTGGTTGCGTTTTGTAATATGACGATAAGGGGCGCGCGAAATCTTTTACCATAGTAAGGGGGAGGCGTGTCTTAAAAAGAACGAGAACTACCGTGCTAAGGTAAATACTTCCTATATTATTATTTGTTTAATTCCTGGCGCGACAGCCAGATCTCAAGGCTCACGCAGTTTGAACGATTTCAACCGCTAAACATCACAGAAATTCTAAACGAGATTGACATAATGCGGATCNCGAGTGTGATTTCAGATTGGCCACTNCAGTTTTGATTATTTCAGTGATGTGCTTATAAAAAACGATTAGCGCGTGTCTTAGGTAGATTTAGTTGTCTGTGTGCGTAGAATTAGGGTGTTTGTATGTTATCTACACATAGTAGAAGCGAGTATGAAGCTAACATGGTTATGAAGTAGAAGCGTGTTTGAAGCTAACATGGTTATGAGGCTGTCAACATTGTGTGTCCTGGAACTGGACTAAAAGTGGAATTAGCAAATCTATGAAACAGATCGCTGCTCACAGATTTGAATTTCAATCCTGTTCTAAGAATCGGGACAACCGACTTTCATCTCTATAGTTTTGACAAATTGGTTATTGAGATCGACCAGCCTATGAAATATCGCCACTGCTTCTGACGCGTGTACGATATCATCAAAGCAATGTTTGGATTGTTTTAAATATACATATATATTATCTCCATGTTCTCACTATATAATCAAATACCAATATTTCGTTTTGGTTTATAATCCCAATTTTATACAGTGCGGCCCGCGAATGGATTCACATGTTGAATGCGGCCTGCGAGCTCAAAAGGTTGCCCACCCCTGCCTTATCCTATACAAATTCTCCGTATTGCTCTTCGACAAAACTACTGGCCTTATATTATGGGGTGTGCGCCATACCATGATATTTTCTAAAACGTGCTCTTCGAGTAAACAGAGGATTAGTACTGCATTTCAATATCAACACTATAATTTTTTCTCATAATGCGAACGAATGCTTTAGCTGTTCCAAATTGGATACCTCCTGGTATGCATCAATATGAATCAAGCTCGGCGCCATTGGCATACCTCAATTTTCACCTTTTGACATTCCAGGTGAACGAATTACGATGGTTTTCACAACTACTTACTTACTTGAGTGGATTCAAAGTCAGTCAATTCTACCTCTACTTCAAGTAGTTTTAGGTGGCTTATGAAAAAAGTACTTTTACTCCTATCTGAGTAGATTTTTTCGTCGGTACTTCTACTTCTACTTGAGTAGTTTTGTTGACTACTCTGCCCAGTACATGGTGAAATACTACCAAATTGAATGCATTCCTACAATTGCCAATACAATCAAAATCTTCAGTTACCATCCAATTGTAATGAGGGATGGCGATGCAAAGCAACTAAAGCAGCAATACATAGGTGTTTGCAAAATAAATTCACTTACGACACATCGGTCAGAAAGTAATCTTCGAGGTAACGTATCAACGGTAATGATCCAATCAGGATGGAAATAAACCAGCAAATCGCTACTCCCATGAACGCCCGGTTTAACTTCGGGCTGGCAAGTGGTCTGAAATCATTCAATTCATATACAAATAAAAGAAGTCATAAAATTCGAATATAAATGGACTCGCAATTAGAAAATTGACTGTCAAGGATTTTCAGATGTACACGATGGGGAATGCTAATATAGCCTATTCAATTTAAGGTATGGTATGGTAACCATAAGACTATTTGACTCCAATGTGCCATCATATCAACGTTCCTTGCAGTCGTTTATTTCATTCATTGGTTTGAAAATCCGTTAGAACACTCCCTAGCACAGTGGTTCTCAACACACCCTAGCACAGTGGTTCTCAAACTGGGGCACGCGCCCCCATTGGGGGTGTGGAAGCAGCTGTCAACGGAAGTTTGTTTCGCGCTCGATGCGATTTACCTCCAATTCATAGTTATTGCTCTGTGTATAGTCCTAGTTTCATGTTCGAGAATTCTCTCATCAATAGTCATAACCTTCCATGCCATCAATCAATCGTCAGATTATATTTTCATCTGCCAAAGAGACAGCACACACACAATGCGATATACAAGACACACAATGCGATGTAATGAACAGGTAGGGGTATGCCGAACGACCAAGAATCGACGCGAGCATAACAGGCCGGTATATTGCGACGTGTGGCCACATTATCGACTATACTTTATGTATTTTTCGTATTCAGATTTGAATCTGGATTTGAGTCGACGTCTACACACGGTGGTACATAAACAAGGACGGTTCACAGCAAATGCATTACCGATTTAGCTGCACTCTCATTCCGGAAAGACTGTATTTCAACCATATGTAGCCTACCATCCCTGATATACGGATCTCAATATAGACCCATGATACTCGAAACCAGAACCTAACTCAGACTTACACCGCGGTATGAATCGAGTACAACGTTTTAATCCAAATTATGCATGCACTTAGGAACGCTGGAAGGTATGCATGTGGAAACGGCGGATTTGTGAGCGCGATATAGTTCTGAGTTGGGTTCTGTTCTCGTCTACCACCCTTTTCGGTCCGTTGGATGCGAATACGCACTCTTTACGCTCAGAGTGTAGGCTACGGCAGAGGTTCTCAAACTTATTCGACTCATCCCCCCTTACCAAGCACGATATATCTTCATCCCATGTTAATGTCTTCCTTCTAGTCGCGAATTGTATTACTATCTCCAAGGGGGCGAGTCGAAAAAAGTTTGAGAAACACTGCTTAAGTTGCCATTCTCATAAGTACCTCATGACGGCATTCAAACGAAATATTGTTATCAGAACCATCGTGAAGACAGATTGCTCAGAACCGATGATCAGCAGAGCGCCCAAAATTGAGCAAGTAGTGCCGGCTCTCCATTCAACATCAACTTTACAATACTTCCCTTCTACTTCAATTGCCTTTATGCAAATGGCCATGGTGTATATCTGTAATAGTTCGAAGGATTTGTAAAGACAGGACACACGAAATTCGAATTCAATTTTATACCCCGACTAGTAAGTCAGAAATGGATAGACTCATGACGAGTAATTTGTTGATGTTTGAATGCGATGATATATCGTTGTTGCCATCACGTCTGGCAGATTGAACGATACCATGCAGTGTTGAAGCAACTACTGAGGTGCATCCGATGATCGCGATAATACCTAAACATAGAGTGAATTCACCTGTAATTTCCTTAGCCTAGGATATTAAGTCTGAATTGGTAGAACGTCAGTCGGTTTGTCTCGTTTGCCTATGTGCCTATGAACAATTGCCAGCAATACACTGCACATACTTATTGCAGGAGGTGCTTGGAGTGACTTTAACGAGCCTAACAGAGAATAATAGATCTGTCAGGAATTCAACATCACGACTGACTGTTATTGGGCAGAAAATTTATAACATAGACATCAGGGTTGTAATACCTTGAGTCAAAACACGGCTCCAGTCGGGAGTGTGATGAGCTAACGTAGTGGTATAATCCACAGCTGCAACACAATGGGCTGTCGGCCCGAGTCCGACCGAAGACGACTCCCGAATTCCTGCCTAAGTGTTGGAGGTTTATCTCGACTCCACCTCGCCATCTCATCCGTGTAACTGGTGTCTTATAAAAGCTTAGAAGTGGACCGTGCTACAAGTCGGCATTTATGGAATAAAAATGACGAAAAATTAGCCTGGTATAAATGGCCATAGTATAGTAAAATAAAAAATGAATTCTACAACAACAGCTCCAGTCACAATTTTTGGTTGCCTCGACTTGACAGCAGTAATTTTCGTAATATGGAAAATGTCTCGACTCGACTTGAGTCACATCGTGTTTGACTTGACTTAAAGTCGACTCCTTGCTCATGAATAGACCTACAGTCACATGACTTGAGACGTCTTACATGACTTGATGCAGGTCTTATATTTTGATGGCCTGCTCGCGTGTCTCAAATCTTCTCACACCGATTTATGGATGCGATAATCCCAACATTGCTGCATGACAGTTCAAGTTTCAGGGATGTACACCGCATTAGCGGTTTAACACGAGTTCTTGCACTCGTTGTCATTGAGCACTATGCAAATTCGACGACGCAACGTCTTGTGATGTTTTTGAAACGATGAAAATATTAATAAACCTGATTGATTGATTGATTGATTGATTGATTGATTGCAACGTGATTCACAGCTGTATCAAACTAAATCAGTGTTCCTTAACATTTATGCTGCCAGCGCGCGACCTCTTCAGGCATTTTCATTCTCTGGCCCCCAAATTAGAATGGCTGTACTCAGTGTACAGATGGCATCCACGCAGTAAACTGTTGCGTGTGTCCGGAGATGAAAAGTCAAATTTTAATCGTGAGCGTCTCACGAAACGAGTTTTACTCTTAATTTTAACTGGCACGTTTTGACGAATACATTATCTTTTGACTGTGAAAGACCGAAGGTCACGAAAAAACAATATGAAACAACGTAATTAACAGGCCGAGCTAATAACTATTATTCAATTGCGTGCCCTGAATTTTCCAAGACACCACCTCCCTAGGCTCTATTGCTAAATTTGATCACGTGGGCTGAGAGAGGATGGTATAATAATAACAATATTTGCAATCACCTATATTCTGGAGACATAGTGAAATTCGAAATTTTTAATTTTATACGCGTTTGTCGCGACTTCACAAAAAAATGCACACCGACTCTCCATACGTCAATATTTTTTCTATAGCAGCGATGGGTTTGGGGTAAACAGGTTCTGGTTCGGTTTATCATGCAATGTGATCCCAGCGTTTTGGGGCAGGGCCTCGCGAAGTGCTGTTTAGGTCCTGGCCTTACCTCTCATTTTGCGCTTTATTTTCGATCCATAAATATGGAAATTGCATGATTTTGTGAGTAAAAATACCAACTACGAGATTTTACAGAGAATATACGACACACATGACGAACCCCATGTAGTGACGTAGATTTAGTGTTGCAATGACGTCACGAATTTTCAATTGTGACGAAACAGTTCATTGACATGTATGACCTTTTGAGCGTTATGATGAAAAATATAGGGCCAATATGACTCTTCGGCCGAAAAAGGTTTCCGAACTCTGCCATATAGCATACCGAAAGAATACATTGACAGCTTCTTTCAGGTAATTACTGCACAGTACTATTTCGTCGATTGATAATTTTCCCATAAGTACTCTCCAAATTTGCATAAGAGGAAAGGAAGATCGTGGATTTTCCAACACCTTACTTACTAAATATCCACACAAGCGTCATGAAACCTTTGTTTCTAATCAGAGACTTTTCATCGGAAAATGCGCTAACGATGCAGCCTGGCTGACATTCATCTGTTCCTGACCTACAATCCGCAAATCCATCGCATACCTATAAAATCAAAAGATTGATTTGAAATCTTTTCCCACTAGTGCCCTTTATTCTAAAGACTGTACGGAAAAAGATCATGTAAAAGTTGCGGTGAGGTCGGATGTATGCGTCGGACCGGATTAAAAATATTTCGCGTCCCTATTTTCGGGTTCAAATCAGGCAGCCCATAAAAACCTTCGGTTTTGAGTTCAATATACACAACTCGATTCCATTTCTACGATTGGTGATATTGTGAAATGGTAATGGGTTTTGTTTTGTGGCTTTGTGCATTTCCTACGTAAACTAAGAATGTGGTTATACCACAGAAATACAATCCGATTGAATTTTATTTCAGAAAAATCCAGAACATGTTGCATCGACTTCCTTCAACAAGGATGTATCCCAAAAAAGACAACGCATATTATTTAACTTGTGTGTGAGTGCTGGAACAACTATAAACTTCATCATTCTGGTATTAGAATAATTTGAAGACCACCGGGTTTGGACGCAAGTCTACAATTTATGTCTTTCACACTCAGATGCTATCACTCGATGTAAGAATTAATAGATAGGCGTACTTAAAATTGTGGTATTCTGTTTCGTACACATGATTAAAATAACCATGCAAATATTTAGCTGAAGCTATAATTATTTGCCTACTGGAGGTCACGAAATTGATGTAGATCAGATTTAAGCGAATGCAGGACAACCTGCGATGACTTGAAATAACCAAAACTGAAGGACTAATTCAACCTAAAGTTTCGAAATTAGGAATAGTTGTGAATTGGTCTACATAATTACTGTGTAGGAAGGTCAAAGTGAACTATGGAAATCATCATTCAGGGAGTTTAAAATGATATGATGAGCTTTCTGGGCGTGACGATAACAGCCGTAATAGTTGATAGATGGATGGGGATATTTGTATTCCCGCAGAAAAGAAAACTGTAAATCATAAAGTTTCTCACATCTTAGCTGCTGAAATCTGAAAGTGTCTGCATTGACCCCAGCACATTTCAAATATTTATGACAGTGTCGTTGACAGTCACCACGCCGCACTTGCAGCTGGGCAATTTACTATTTTCATTTTTATATGTGCTTGATTCGATACATATTTATAGCACATACGCATGTTATTTGGTAATCTTCAATTGAGTTCGTATTTTAGCAATCATTTGCAATCAAGCCTTATTAGATAGGATGTTCTCATTCACCGCTATATCAGGCGTCCGCGAACCACCGATTGTTTGTTATTTATGTTGTCGCAAAATTAATTGTAAATTTTACCTATTTTCTTCCTTGCTTAACTGTTACCAAAGTTAAAGAAGTTAGTCATTCCAATAATGACGAAAACTTGTGGTTTCTACTGTCCGTATTGTAGATCCCTATCGATGGAAACACCACCAAGAACTGAAAGTGCGCAATATTTCACACCAGCCCATATGGTAAAGAATTGTGTCCCTTACCGCTTTTCCATCGATATCTGAGAC
>ATSW01016228.1:0-24852 GCA_000444245.1 Botryllus schlosseri | reverse complement strand
GTCTCAGTGATACTGCATATCCCGAGAATGCACTTCGTAGACGAGGTTATTGGCTTTATACTCTCATTCCTCCGTCTGACTAAATATTACTATGAAACATCCATTTAGTATTCCTCAAGATTCAAGCCAATAATACAGCTACAATGGATGAAAATATATCATACTAAAAGGCCAAACTATTATAAAGGGATCTTTTAGCGAAGTTGGTAAATTTGGAATTTTTCGTGACCCACACTGGAATGACTCGTGGCCTGAATTTCAAAACTCCATGGTTTAACAACTGATTCAGTAAATCCAGACGTTAATGACGATAGTAGGTGCGTTAAGTAATATACGTAGCCCAATATTCGGTAATATGCATTACAAAATATGGCTACGTTAGTTTATGTCACGGTTTTCGTGATTTTAATACGGCCCACACAAAACAGCGAAAAGGCCAACCTTTTAGGCTACTTTGTCAAATACTGCTACGTAGGGCTGCATTTATACCAAAGGCCTTTTTAAATAACAATTTTTTTTTTCAAGTTGTATAATTATGCCATAATTGTGTAAATACTTTCCAAAAAAACATGTTGTATGAGCCTACGAACGATTATCACCCTATATAGCAGACGTATGCGATAGTGGATGGTTGGAAACCTCAAAATAGTCGGTTCAGCAGCTACTTTATGTAGATATTTCGGCGTTTCTTCGATATGTCCTATATTTTCAATTGTCAATGTCAATCCATCATGTCGTCACAATCGAATATTCCTGACGTCATGGCTTAAAAAACAATAAAAAACATGTTTTAAACAAGAGCCTTGTTTTAAATATGTTCGTTTTAAAATGATTTTTGTTTCGAATGCAACCCTACTGATACCAAATATATGGGCATGAAATGAACGAAACGGACAGCTCTTTCACTTGGCAAAGCATATAGTAGATGCTGTGACGAGCAGTAACAATGAAAAGTATCTAGCCTATAGTGTGGAAAAACATGTGCCCATTGATTCAAAACCCAGGTTCTGGACAACAAAATATATCCAAAAATATGGTATCGGGTTCAGCTTTACCCGGGTTGGAAACACTACTTCCATTCTGAAACATCATTACCGGTCAACGCTCGCGCCGTGGGTAGCATTTGCTCTCACTTCAGTGCCATTGTTCGGCGCGAACGCACTCAAGAGAGAATACACAAATGCCGAGAAGAACAACAAAAAGACGAGAAATGAGAAATCGGTTCGGGGATGGAAATCGTACGGACATAGATGGACTGGACTTGACTCCTGGAATATCTGTCTACCAACCCGCAACTTGAGGTGTGCCAAACTTTGGTCTTGTACAATGTACAGTTACATGGCAATGTCTGCAATACAATGATGTACAATGTATAGTAGCAGTTAACCGGCGCAGGAACCGAAACGGGACTATGTTCAACATCGCCTATATATAAAGATATTTCCCCCACAAATCAATCCACTATTCAATTCCGTTTTCAAGTCCGTTTCTAATCTTTAATTCTTCTCTCGCGCAGATGCTATTGACAGTTTTTTGTTATCGTGCTGATACTACATCACACTGAAAAGTCTAAAAGGCTGTCACGTGTCACGGGCTTCTTGCGTTCATCTTTTGAACTTGGCCGCGCAAAAAGGGACTTCTAAGCACGACCCACGCGTTGGAAGTCCAGCTACGCTCCTTGCAGCCACCCGATCCGCGTAAACTATGTCTGTCAAATATCTCGGAAGGACAGCGGGCAATGCTAAAAGTCAGCAGCTCAGATATCAAGAGATAATATCAGCCTGATGTTGAGTGACTAATAAATTTGGATCACCATTGATGAGTTGACATTTGGTGCTCGACTTCTAATAGTCTTTTGTACTGATCTATACTACAACTCGTTTCATATTACAAATCACGACCTGTGAGCAGCAACAGCCATAACGCCGCACGTCTCCTCCTCAGTTATCGCCTGTTCCATCTGAAACGTAGCAAGCACAAGACGGAAGAAACGCGACGCTTGCATCAACTGGCGTGTTATCAAGCCGCAACAGTCATCACTACTGGTTGAGATGTTGAGTAAATGCAAAAATGGGCGCACATATAGCCATCACGTTTAATTTATTATGCTTCGCGTCTGCAGGGCTACCACTATTTTGACGCATTCCCGTGGGTGACAGAACTAGTGCATCGAGACATGTTCTCACTCTTATTCCATGCCATCATCGAAATCGTCCGAGCCTCTGTTTAATATCACTACTAAGTTCGACACAGTGACTAAATTGGCATCCAAAATTTTACAATATTACAAAGCAATATGTATTGAATTGTGCGAATACGAAGCATGTCCTCCTAGTCCCGATAACCACCGATGACAGTTTTGACGGGACATGTTTGTTTTTGGGTGGCGAGCCGTGAGTCATTTACCGGGATACCAGACTCCGAAATTGTGTTGCATTCTGCCTCTAGCGAACGCGTGGCGCAGAACTAGTTGCGTCGTTTGTCTATTGACCTGGGAGAGGCAACCAGCTATCACGTGTATACTGACCACGTGTATAAGAAAACATGATCGATTTAAGATATACGAGCAGGTTGCGACTATTTAGATAAGTATTATACGAGTCATCATGTTGCAAAGAGTACGCGGAAGCTGATTTGGTATTTTTTGCAGAACCATCGTTTCCTTGTTGTGTCATCAACGTTTGATTAGTCAGAGCAAGGAAACATTCTTCCTTGTTCAAAATTCTACCATAACTCACCAAGGACTGAGGACCGTCACCGCACGCTTCGGCATGGAATTCAATTCCGTGTTAATAGAATCGCCATGCCGTAACAGGGGGGTTTACATGGCATCGCATTTTCAACTGTGTGATTTTCGCGTGTTCGACGTAATGTCAATGCGACCCGTTGTCGTTTGTTGGCAACATGTTTGGCTCGGCGCTCACTTATATGACACTCAATCATAGCATATTTACGTCCAAAGTGCGAAAATTTTCATGGTAGGTGACCGTACGTTTTTTACAATAGCCTATTAGAAAGAAAATGTTTCTATTTTCAAATTATGATAATATCACGACGTGTGGAGGGCTCCAATGCGAATGTGCAGCAGATTGACGGATTTTTTACGCCTGAAGTACAATGGTAGCTAACGAAATATTATGGGTAGCACTGTACCAGTAACTTGGCCTGTGTCCGTGGCTGTCCTCGTAGTGAATTCTCAATCCACAGATACACTCAATACAGTTTAAGATACGTAATTTTCGTAGGTTAGGGTTGCCATACGTCCAGAATTTCTCGGACATGTCCGGAATTTCACTGTTAAAACTGCGTCCGGCAGGAATTTCCAAAATATGCCTAAATGTCCGGAATTTTCAAGTAAGCTCATAATTATTTTCTAAATTAACATAAACAATATTAATTCGGCCAGATTTATGCTACATGAAATTTTTCTTGGCGCTGCGTGCGATTTAGTATCATATGTATTAGTTTTAATATGGGAACATACCACCCTCGCAAAACCTGCAATCAAAAATAAATAAAAGTAACAATCAGTTACAGAAATAAGTCTAATTGTAATCGCAATTACAAGATATTGGTATATTCATAGAGTCGGTTTGGATGCTTTATTCAAAGATAGTGGTTCTGAACCTGTGGGTAGTTTGCCTTTAGTCTGGGGTTCGCGAAGATATTGAACGTAATCAGTTTCGATTCATAATTCATTAAAATCATTTACCGACCAGATGCATATAGTAAGCCCTCAGAAGTTGCATCGATTAACCTATGGTGGGTTCAAGATCAGCGTTTATTTGGGCGGGAGGACGCTGAAAAAATGTGGCTTCAGCCCTGGTTACAACTTACAACCACATACTCCTGAACCGGATGGTGACCACATCTAGTCGATAGACAAAACTTTGCTGGTGTGACGTCATATTGATCGACAATGTGCTAATACCTCATTTTGAAATCCACTAGTGGGCGCTAAAGAGCGTCTGGAATTTGTGTTAGAAGAATATGGTAACGCTATCGTAGGTAGCGTAAATGAGTCTCATGCAATAATGAGAGAATATGGAAGTACGAAGTAAGTTACCGTGATATGGTGAGTGTAGCCCGATCGCATGGTAAATTGTTACTAAGAAAGTGTTATATTTCCTTCGTTTTAGATACATTGTGTTAAAGGGACCAGGGGTCCGCCACGGGGATTGATGTCGCTTGGATAATGTTGTATGATTGAGGCTGGCTGTTGAAGTTGCGAAACACATGACTGCACCGTTGCGCCACCGGTTTGGGTTGGAAACTTCTGGTTGCTTCGTGAAGTAATGCTGATGTTATTGCGTGCGATACGAGTGCAAATTGTATTAAAAATGGTCGTTAACGAAAGCTACTGTTGCACTGATCCCGAAAATATACAAGATAATGTGGCCAAGGCGCTTCAACTGTACCCCAAAAAGCCGTTAAAGTCGGAAATCGGCACTGTTCCGGACAATCGGAGCGCTGCAATAGGTCAGTGTTATGATCACTGTATCAGTGGTCGGGAACCTTTTTCGATCGAAGAGTCATATTGGCCCAATATTTTCAATTGCAACTCCCAAAGAGCCATACATGTCAATCAACAGTTACGTCACAATTTAACATCCGAGACGCATTGGTAGCACTAATATATAGGATTCGTAGTGTTTGCCATATTTTTCTTCCCACATGCGTAGGTGGAGCCAAACATAGTCATTACAGCAGTACATACCCACCGTGTGATACTTCAGTGACGTGGGGTTAGGGGAGGCAAGTGAGGCAGTGCCTCACATGTCGTCAGGTATGAGTGAAAGAGTATTTTGAACCCTTCAATGGTTATTGGAATCTTCTATCGATGTTTATGAATGACCAGATTATGAGCCTTTTTATTCCCAAAAACACGGTATTTTCATATTTATTGTTCGAAAATAAAGCGCGAAAGGAGAGGTACGATTCAGATGAGGCACAGGCGGGCCAAGCCTCACCTGTTACAGTGCAACTCGTCGTAAGTAGCTTAGAATTTATAATCACTGATATTAATCAAATGTAATTATCGCGCTGATTCTAAAAATCGAAGTATTAATCGACTCCTAAAATATTCGGCGTAACGTAACGCTGCGTTACACACTCACATTTTTTTACGGCGATGCTAAAAAGCTACTAACCAACCAAGAAAAAGAATAGGCATAGCGTTCTTTTTAATTTGAATTTGAAATTGTGAATGTCACTTCAAGGGCATTCTATTTCTCGGTGTACATCAGGAAGACATTGTGTATTTGAAAACCGCATTGTCCTACAAGTGTCGCCATGTCTGCTATTCATTTTGATCAATCAAGGTATCGTGCAATCCAAGATTGCTGACCGCCCGATGGTTGGTATATCGAATTTGCGAACGGTGGTAGTCGCCGGTGCGACAGCAAGTTAAATTTGGGATTTGGAAAAGAGGGCGGTAAGAGCCCCTAGCCCTGCATACCCCACTGTCTTGACCTCTCAAAGACATGTTTGTGCTGCCACGAGAATAATTATTCTCGCTGCCATGAAAATTTCCTAACAAGTCGCTGCAATGTTGATAAATTAGATACAAAATTAAAAATTTCTCAAAGAGCCATATCTTATACCCAAAAGAGCCATATATGGCTCGCGAGCCATAGGTTCATGACCACTATTGTATTGCTCCGATTGTTCCAAAAATGTTCATTTTTGAGTTTTGAGGGCAATTTTGGTGTAGCTACCATATCTGTTCACGAAGCGACCAGATATTGTTAGATGTTTCTGGTTGTCCAATCGTGCAGTCGCGTGTTTCCTCTCAACCTCTAGGTTCGTTATCTGTAGTCGAAGCATGCAAAATGCCATTAAATGTGGATCAGTTGTTCAATGCCGGGCTGTCCTTGGTGTTCCGACATCATTGACCATTTGACAGTAGGCCGACATTATGTTAATTACAAATATTCCGGACTTGTCGAAGCAACATACAGCTAGTATGACCCACTATCGCTTTATAGGCTATAGTAGAACACGGTCGACGTGGATCAACTGAGGATGAAGAAACTATGGATAAACTTCAGACACTTACTGGCGGTTTAGAATGTATAGAATCGCCCGCCGTCAGTCTCGAACACACTGGTTTCGCAGCGGTGGAACAAGCCGAATTCGCTACTCTCGCTATTGGCACGTTAGTACCCGTGGTTCGCCGCGCTTTCATAAAATGACATGTTATGACTTACAGAAGACTGCAAAGGAACGGGTATACGCAAGTGCAAAACATTCAAGTCTCGGCAGAATTGCGCGCAGACAGGTGTTCGCGGGTGGATAAAAACAGATGGTGTGACTCACGGGCCGGAGGTTGCCTACCCCACCTCTATGACGTGCGAAAGCCAAATGAAATACGTCTGTTATACGTCATGTCATTCTTTACCACGATAGATATAGGAACATGGGCTGCGCAAGTGCGCATGCATACGAGGTCATAGTAATCAAGAAACAATGCACTTGTGATGGTTGCTAAGATGTGTCATGTGTGATTCATATGGTGATACGCTCCTTGGTCTTTATGAGCCTCTACCTCCATGGTGTATATCCACTTGTTTGTATAACGCAATACCTATTTCAGATTTAGGGTAGCCGAGGCCACCCGTTGCACTCGCAAAGCGAAAATAAGTCAACAGTTTATGTGATTAATTCTGTTGATCGACGTTCGAAGAATTATTATGTAACCAATGTATGTTTTCGACGAGTAAAATATCTGTAGGTAGCTATAGTCACGACGGATATGCGTAATTTTTGTGGCAAGAACTTACTTGACGCTATGATTATAATTCGTATTACTATTATTGGAGAAAGTGGTGACTATATCACCGTTTACCTGGCGTTGTGTACGGTCTATAACTAGTGTATATAAATTAACCCAAGATANTACGACGGGTCACTGCGGACGCTAACTGTGGGGACGATAAAAGGTTCTGCCACNGTGGATNAGGAACTGCTCGATGGTCTCGATTACGTGACATTCATATAACACGCGCCTTAGCCAAGACGNCCCATTTTAAGTAAANGNGCTGTCACATCACATCGTCCAGTCAACAAAATTCATACCGTGCGCCGCGGTTAATTCTAGTANCACCCACAAGATTGCTTGAGGCGAATCCTATTGAAAGGATTTTACAGATAATCATNGTTTGCGTTGCAANAAAATCAATCCAAACATTTCTAGATTGTAGCTGCNTGTTATATAATTTANAAGTGANTAAAATCTGGAACAGCGTCCAGATATACATATACNCGTCACCCGTATTACTATTAAGGTTACCTATAGCCAACANCAAAAGTACTTCCAAGGTGCCATAGTCGAATTCTTATCATTCACCTTGACCAGACCNGNGCAAAGTGCGGCCCGCGAAAAATTGTTCGGAATTCAATGTTGCTGCGTAGACTAAAACCTTCAGCNGTATAAATTTAACCGAAAACTCGTTTACTTTCAATCCTGTTCAGTGTTCATTAATATGCCGCGAGTACGCATCCTACGTATCTCGCATGCGTATTCCAGAATCAAAATNAAGTAAATGTAGCAAATTATGCCGTAGCNATTAAAGAAGTCACCAAACCTTCTTTGTTGCNATTGTCACATNACGCATTACCCGTCTGTGCTTAAAATTGTTTCGTGATACATTTCCAAATCCCTAATTCGTAAAACAAGTCGATCAGTGCCCGTAAGTGCTATGAGTCATCATCACTCATAAACGATTAACGGGCACGTCAAAAACGCCGAAAGCCTGAATTCAAAGAAAGTTTGGACCACTAAATATTTGTTTACTGGAGTCAGGGGTAAACCTGTCTTCTTAGTAGTTAGTGTCGTGCCGTGTCGCTATGTCTAAAGAATATAACTTGAGCCAGTCTTATGTCAAAAACACGAAGACATACTCTCGGTCAATGGCGGGCGAAACAGAAGAACTGCGAGCTTCGCTTCACAACACGGCTATTTCGCCAAGACAGCGACCAAGACAATAAACTTTGTGGTCTCCCAAATACATTATACTGTCTTGATAGAAAAACGCGGATAGGGGTTAAAGGGAGTTCAAAATGTATCATGTTTACCATTGTTTGGGAATATGACGGCAAATAAATAATATTTTTTTGATAATTATTCGTCACTTTCTCATTTCCTAATATCAACACAATCCCCAGAGCAGCATTTATTACCGGCGTCTCAGCGTGATTCACTGCTTTCAACCTAGAAATGAAATTAATACGCCGGGGAGTGCAGCTAAAATTTTAGTCTCGGCCCGCCGACGTATTTTCTGCTTCTCATTCAGCCCGCGTAGAAAAATAATTGCCCACCCCTGGTCTTGATATTTATTTCGAGTTGTTTCATATTTTGAGCAAGTCCGGATATTCCCGTAATAGCGATAAAAATTAATTTCCAGTGCTACCACAGTGTTTGTAAAAGTCACTATGTACTGCTGTACCCTATAAGTTCCAAAGTTCATTAGGACAAAACACTATATTGTCATAATCCGTTGATCTCGCCTGGAGTGTCTCTTGAACTTCGGCTTAAATTCAAACATTGTCTTTACGAATGGCCGTCATTGAGTTTGGCATTACACACTATTTTGGATAGGAGATACTGACGATCATGCGAAAGTTAGCGATCTCGTCACTTTCTAGGAAGACGCTGTTTCGCAAGGTACTTCGTGAAGTCAACTACGCCTGACTATATACCAGACATGACTCACTGAAAAGATATGATATGGAGGTGTTTTTGGCCTAAAGGTTCACGCAATTGATTGGTACAATTATTCGAAGTCCAGTGTGATATAACACGTGCAGGCCTACTCGTACAGCGTAGCGCTAATATATCTCGACTGATATCACGCAGGTATGAAGGTAATTAATAATAGGTTCGATAGTATATTCGCGGATTAAGCTCGTACGAAAACGCTAAAAACGCGCAGCAAAGTCGTCAGATTACCAGCTTGAGACTCATCAGTACTTCAAATGAAATAAAGATGTTTCAAGTATAAGCCGTGCAGAACTGTTTGTGATCTAAAACTGCTTTCATCCTCATTGGGAGATGGGAGAGAAGTTGTAGGAACTTGATTGAGTTCTGGGTGATGATCCTTGATCGACCAATCAAAGATATTGCACCGTTAAAGTGAGACTGTTGCGTGTCGGGCTCATGATGAAGATATTATAGTTTACTGTTGAAGGAATTATCATTGGTCTAACCATGTTGCGTCTTTTCACACTTTACCTCCCCACAATCTTGGGGCTAGAAATAAGATTACGACCACTCGAAGTCTCTCCATCGGACGAAGACACGAGATGTATGAGAATACCTCTTCATCGTCATTTCCAAACGATGCAGGATCCAAGTATGATTTATTTTACCCAAGTCGCTTTTATTTAGTTCCTAGTATACGTAGGCTACATTATATATAGGAATGCTATGTGTGTGTACAGTACACACACACACACACACACACATATATACGTAGTTAATACATATCGTGACTTGGTACTGGCAGTAGTTCTGTAATTAGAAGTTTGCCTTCCAAAGCTTTGAGACACCATTCTGTCATGGAACAGAAGCTACATCGTGTCATAAACTCGTGGGTAGGGATGTATTTAAAAGAAAAATCAATTTAAAACAAACATGTATAAAACAAGGGCCTATTTTAAAACACTTTTTTACGCCATGACGTCATGAATATTCAAATGTGACTTCATAGTGGATTGACAGTGACAATTGAAAATATAGGATAAATATATATCCTTTGACGGAATATCTGTACTATTGTTGTTGTACCGACTATTTTGAGGGTTCCAACCATCCCATATTGATATACGTCGGCTATATCCGATTGTAATTGTCCGTAGGCTCATACAACATGGCGATGGCTTAGCGATGGGATCCCCTCTCGGCCCGATTTTAGCAAATATATTTGTGGGATTCCATGAGAACAAATTATTCACAGCTGATACAATCAAAAAACCTTTTATGTATCGTTGATATGTGGACGACACCATCGTCCTCTGCGATAACGAGGCAGAGTTTGACGATTTTCTGGATGACTTGAATTCGCTACATCCTTCATTGAAATTCACATTTGAAAAAGAGACAGCTCGACAGCTCGCTACCGTTCTTGGACGTTCTCGTAGAGAAACGGGGTATTAACATCGTTACTTCGGTGTACCGGAAACCAACATTTACCGGACAATATCTACGTTGGAATTCGTTCAGCCCAAACCGCCGTAAACTAAATTTAATTGGAACATTGGTACGTAGAGCATTGATGATCTGTTCGGATGTAAAATTAAACTCGGAACTCGAATATATCCGGAAAATTTTAATTGATAACGGTTACCCGGAACATATCATCAAGCGCTCTATGGACAGAAAACTCAACAATTTCGATGCCAGCAATTCCCAAAACACAAACGAACGCCCTGAGAATAATGTATACATGCATTTACCGTGGTTGGGTCCCATCTCTTCTCGTTTTGAGAAACAGTTGATCTCCGCCGTAGATCGTTGTTACGACAACGTCAAAACGAATGTTGTATTCACCACCAAACAACTACTTCCTGCAACGCGCAAAGATGTTCTTCCCGCTTCTCAACAAAGCAATATAGTTTACGAATTTAAGTGCCACTGTGATTGTCGGTACGTAGGAAGAACAACTCAGCGCTTGCAGGAACGTATCAAACAACATGTTCCGCGTGTTATTAGACTACGTACGTTAAATTCCCAGGGACAGGCCGCTGAAACTGAAACTGACCTAAGGGTGTTGGAACACAATCAGGCCGTGGCAATGAACTCTGCCATTGGCAGGCATTTAGCTGAGCATGCTACTTGCGCCAATAACTATAGTGACGACAGATTCTCAATTTTGGGTAAAGGCCGCACACTTTTCCACTTGTCCGCGCTGGAATCGACATTCATTAAGATCCATCAACCACGCTTATGCCAGCAGAAGGAACGTTTGCTTCAGCTAAAAATTGACCTCTAGCTGCGCTCGCGGTTTGTCTGCACTTGATGTTGATTTTGTTTCTATGACGTCACAATTGACTGTATGCAATGTAGTTATATGCAATTTTTGAAATTCTCTTTATGCCGACGATTACCCCTGAAGAGTGTTGGCTCGAAAAGCTTCGGGTTTTAATATATTTCTAATATGAATAAATTATTAAAATGTATATTTTTGGAAAGTATTTACACAATTATGCCATGATTTTATAACTTATAACACAATTTTTTTAAAAGGCCTCTGCTTAAAACATTGTTTAAAACATGTTTTTAAAGAAAGTGTTTTGAAACACCGTTTGTTTTAAATGCAACCCTACTCGTGGGTAAAGCAGAGGCGCGTGCACTTAATATATTTATCAAACCCAAGCCTGGTTACGGACTTAGCGATCAAATTCAAGTCCGAATCCTGTCGTCATTTAGTAGTTATGGTAAAGTAGTAGCACTGGCTCAAATCCATTTAGCTGCCGCATCCTAATCCGACTTTAGCTTGCCAGACATCGGCGAGCCGAATTCTATCCGAATCCGGCCGTAATTTTTGATTCCTTCTTTTACGATCTCAAATTCAAAACAATATTTACGTGTGTACTATGGCAGTTGTATTGACGCCACAGATAAAGTCACTACGAAGCCGGTGAGGGCGCTAGAAAAGTAATTTATTTATCTTTTTTACTGATGTTCTCCAGTGGCGAGATAGCGCAGTGGTATAATCCGCGGCTGCAACACCAATGGGTGCGGGTTCGAGTCCGACCGAGTTGGACTTCCGAATTCCGATACCTAAGTGTTGGAGGTTTACCTAGGCCCTCCTCGCTAGCTCATCCGCGTCAGCGGTGTCTTACAAAAGCCGTGCTATAAGTCGGCAGTCACGGAAAATAATAAGAATATCGGCCTGGTGTAAATGACCATAGTAGTCGACAAACACCATGAATACCCCAAAAACAAACAAACATACTGATCTTCCGCTTGTATTGCCTGTGTACCTATATCGACATTTAGCGGATGTTGCCAAAGCTAGGATCTCAGTTACCGGCAGATGCAATATTGGGGGCAAAAGTTTCATTTTCGTTGTCATTGCCTAGTTATTGCGATACCTTGCAATATATATAAGCCTATACTTGTACCTAGTAACTTAGTATAGGAATTACCCGATACTGACCACTGACCACTGACCACTGACCACTGACCACTGACTGATTGTAGTATTGATTGTCAAGTCGGTTATTGATATACCAGTAAATACCGTAATTTATGATATGTAATTGTCTCGCACTAGGCGATATTCGTACTTTCACAGTCACCATTCAAATGTGAGCCGAAATTAAACTCGCTTACGATGCTTAGAAAACAAATCGCAATGGTGTCTTTGTTTATGACATTGGACAGGCTACTTTACATATAGTTCCATACCACCAGACACCAAATTTAGCGATGCGTATTAATTCAGACCCTACGTCCGCCCATTTAAAGATGACGTCATAATAATCTCTGGTGTCGTGATATTCTTCTTTCTTATCGTCGGCGTTGTATTGAACACCATCACAATCTTAGTGATACAGAGTACGGCAGCTCTCAGGTTAGTAGAAGTACACCATGATATGTACACCATAGAATAGATCAAAAAAGTATGTATGATTTTTCGCAGAAATATCTTCATGTTTTTCATCACTTCTCTTTGCGTCTCCGACCTGATGTCGGCGCTTATAAGTCCGCTGTTCTGGTATCGTAGAACATTGGGATTTGACGTTTGGGTGCCACCGGGATTCTTTTGCAAGGTAAGCTGTCGGATTGCAATCAAAAACAACTAACTTGTTATAAGCGGAATGAGACGCGGGTGGACTGGAAACGAAAATCGTATATGTTCACCGGATGTCCACCATAGCATAGGGTGTCACGTAAACGTTCTTTCTTACCCATTCCACCCGGCGAAAACTAGTCCTATATTCACGTCTTGTCGACAGCCCCTCCCAACGACGCAAAATCTGTCGTCTCGATAATTTTTCGCCCAAGCGGGATTTTCCAACAATTGGAGGGGCCGTTCACACTTTCATTTGTGTGCCTTGGAGTCGACTTTTATAAAAAATACACCAGCCGAGGCTGTGTCAACAAAAATAGTTCGTATACCATCTATAAATGCTACATTGAACGCTCTCGTATTTAAAATTTCATGCTGGTGACGTCATATTTTGTGATACGATTGTTGATATACGATGTTCTTCTGAATTCTCTACTAGTTGCTGACGATTACCCCTGACGAGTGTCAGCCGAAAATATTCGGGTTCATTTCAGTATGAATATACTATTCAATAAACATTTGTGTTTTCCACTCGTTTCCATCCATGGGAATGGGCGTGGAAACAAAACTGTGTATGAAAAGGCGACGCTGGCCTGATTTGCATCCTACAACAGAGAGCATAGTTCACGCCACCCTATAGAACTATGAGTACACTAAGTGCAACGCTCCGAGAGCGAATGACTAAAATAGTTCATCAACATATACGTCATATCATTGTTCATCCCAAGGTTCTGGTGGTGGTGTCTAAAGAAGGCTATCCTTTTCGGTCAAGCCGAGAATGACCTCATTGTAGCCACCGTAGTAGGAGTTGGCGTAGCGATAAATTCACAGTCCTTATCTTGACCGCAACCCTCTTCACCCCATTTTCGTGTGATACTCCTGAATCGTCCTATCGGCTACCACTGCTCTACGCTATAGTGCAAATCTTGTAAATACACCAATTTCCACTCATTTATTTACAGTGTATTCTATTCAGCTTTACTGGTCCGTCGATTTGATGACAACGTTTTCAACCGCGATGCACATCTTGAATTTTGCAATTCTGCGTCTTCTGTCGATCCGTCATTCTGTCGTCTTTCGTCGCATCTCTGACAGACGCGCCAAGGTCTGTGGTTGGTAGGAGGAATATTACCTTGCCCTGTGCGTTTAGTAACAGCTACAGTAGCGCATGATGCTGGAAGGAATAGCTTACATTGCATAATATACCTATATTTTTCGGCTACTCCTAGTCGAATCGAAAGATCGGGTATATATCTTGTTAACAATGAGTCGATTTCTCGATATGAATATATTTATCGGTTGAAATGTTATGGCAATTCCAGTACACGCGTGGTTACGATTTTAGCTATATAAACAGTTCGAATTCTTTCTAGCTTGAAAATGACCCGACGGTTAGCATCATCGCTTCCAGATCTCGCCTCTAGCACAGGATTATAGATTATACTTACAAATTAGGAATTTCGAACATTTATAGGTTTGAAGCGCCCTGACGCTGGGCAATGGATTAGTCACGGCCACATGACATTTGTATACAGTATACATTCATGTCACCAAGTACGATACCAAGTCATCTAACGTCATTTGAGGTCATGACGCAAGGTGATAGCCGCGATCATTCTTGATTATTTCTGTAACGGTGATTAGTTTTTCGTATATTATTTAATATAACTGCGATGATAATTCAGACAATGACGTTTGGTGAATGAAATACAGTTACCTGTGTTAGACTTGATATTCTCTTAATCTGACATCATGCTGTATATTAGGCCTGTAGATCCCAAATTATTAAGCACATACCTAGTACAAACGCAACGCAAGTCGACTTTGTTGGAAAGTATAGCGAAATAAATTCCTATTTTCACCACAAATTGAAGTATGAGGTATGTTTAGCAGAAATCCGGTCAGAATTACGACAGCAATATGTCCGAAAGTGGCAAATCTTCACACACAATCCATTATTCGGATTGCAGATGTCTGGAAACCTGTAATTTGTTTTTTGTACTGGAGTTTGATATTCGTAGGCATGGATCGGCATTACATGGTTGGTGGCGTTCCTATGTGGGTTTCTGCCGATGGCGATATTTACAGGAGCTGATCCTGGCGTACAAAGGAATAGAACCAGTGGGGAAACGAATGCGAAGTGGCCTGCGTGCACTGTACTGTTAGACCAGTGAGTAAATCGTAGTTTTATTATTTTTTTTGTTGACGCGATCATATCGAAACATCGTATTGCGACGGGAAGGTATTGAAATGGCTTGGTGAAGTCAACTATAGATACTGCATCGGCGTGCAACAAATGTATATACAGTTTTTAGAGAGGCATACATTGCAGATATTCAAGGATACGAAAATATCATCGAAGTGTCCATTCTGCACGTGTCATTTACACTGCAGTCAAACTGATACTGGAAATTCAAAATTCATAGTTCCCTCGCGCCATTCGTATCCTGATGGGTGAATGAAAAGCTGCAAAATCTCAGATATATACATACACAGAGTTGGTCAAAGTAGTCATTTGTAGTACTCAAGAATGGTTGCATGTGTCACTTTGGCATGTGGTTTCTCACCCCCAAAACTTGACCTAAACCTCCGCCCTTACCCCGAAATCAACATGTATATATATATTCTAACCCAAAACCTAACCCTGACCAATCCTTAATCTATACCATACCCGACTCTAACCTCAAATTTTACTCACATGCTAACGTGTCGCATGCCCAAATGTCGAATGCTGAAGTGTCACATGCTATTATGTCTACTGACCCTCAAGAGCAAGTAGAAGTAATGCCAGAAATTCATGACAAGAAGAATCATCGAATATCAAGGCATGGAAAGACCACTTAAATTATTTATTTCGAGAAATAATCAAGTTAAGAGTTTGAACAAGTAAATCGGATCGAGGCGTCGCTGATCATTTTAATCAGTAGCGGACTCCAGTTTTCGAAATGTTCGAAATTACAATCTGTTAAAGCTGGGTCACATTCGCGTAAAATCGTACGCGCGTACGATTCTCACTCTCTCACTAATTGGCCAAAACGGGAGATTACGTCATCGCTGAACGAAAAGTGAGAATAAATGTTCCTCTGTTCCGCATGTGAAGAGCTTCTTGGAGGTACAGAACTTCAATATACAATTAAATAGTATATTCATATTGAAATGAACCCGAATATTTTCGGCTGACACTCGTCAGGGGTAATCGTCAGCAACTAGTAGAGAATTGGAAAGAACATTGTATATCAACAATCGTATCACAAAATATGACGTCACCAGCATGAAATTTCGAATGAGAGAGCGTCAGCCGAGCCTCTTGCGGCCTTCATAGTTCATACAGGGTCTGCATCGCCCAGTTGTCATTGCAATTTCACTCATGAATGTGATGCAATGCAACTCCATTTAACTATTACTATGTAATTGAGATAATCTGCAACGCAACAGTATGTAGTTTGGCTTCAAAAAAGTTCAAGTAGACACGTAAGTAGTGTGGAAACGCAAGTACTTGAATAAGCAGTGAACTTGGACAAAATTCACTTCAGTACTTAGAAAACTAGAAGTATACTAATTACCACTCCTGACAAAAACTACTTTCCTCTTGACTAAGTAAACAAGCGGACAGTTGTTTTTCTCTAGAAACCATCAACTGAAAATGGACGTACAGTCTATCGACTCCAACCTAACAACATAATTACAGTGGTCTATTTTCAGGAAGCTGAAGTCCTTCGTTACAGACCACCTCTATACATCAAATAATCCGCATCGCTATTGACTTCGGTTCTTTCACGTGACAGAGTCGAGCACTACAAAAAGTATTCGATGTCAAGCTACATTCTCTTCATCCTGCTGCCCATGTTGATGGTCGCTATCGTGTCTCTCTTCATCTGCCGGTCGGTGCACAAACACACCGTGTCGTCACGTGGGATTAACGACACCGCAATGAACAACAGGGTGAAAAAGAGAAGCAGGCTGTATTACAGCTGGCACTTATCGTCGTGTCCTTCCTGTTCGGGTATCTTCCTTTCGTCAGTAAGTCCTTCTTTATAATCTAGTGCGATTTCTTGCCGATTGTACTTCCTATGTTGTATTTCAGCATACGAGCTATGGTCTTTATCCGCGAGCGATCCCGTGGCGGACTACTGGTTCGGATTGCTTCAATACTTTTGCCTGCGCTTGTCGGAGTGTATGAACCCGATTTTTTACAACATCAGCTCGCCGAAAATGCGCAGCCACACGAGGCGTTATCTCCGTCGTCTCTTCAGTTCCTGCAGCCTTGGTGACGATCGCACGAAGCAGGTTACTTCAGAGACGGGGAGCTCGGATGTGCTACGCGTTACTGTGACTGGAATTTAAGTCACACGTGGAAACCAACTCCAATATATGTTAGTGGTATAGATCAATTTCATATATCAAATTGGAGAAATTTTTTGTTGAATGTGTGGTCAGAGAAACCAGTCCGCGCCATATGGGTGCGGCTGGATTTAAGTCCCAAATTCAAAACCTTCGGAAGCTAAATCGTTCTTATCTTAGTCTATTCAGGAAATTGTTGGCAGAGAGATGCCTTGCCTTGTGCTTTTTTTTTTTAATGTGAAAATATATGTGATCCAATGTAAGTAGGCTACCCCGGAAATCAAACAACGTTCAAGACGATGCAGAAGCATCACGCGGCATGGTAGGATGGTTTTATGCCACTCTCGATGATTGAAGTATACATGGTATATGTAGGTAGACCAATCAGTAAATTGCTTGCTTTATATTAATTCGCCGATGCTGTAGAAGACATGTCTATCTACTTTCTCCTTGGCTCATTTTTATTAATTATACGATAATTTGTTTGATGTTGTTATTTCGAGACCGCTCGTCTGGATTTTCGCTAGATATCAGAATCGCTCAGATGTATCAGACCAAACTAAAACAAGAACTTCTTTCGTGAGACGAACACCATTCGAAATTAGCATTTCTTCAGAGGCACATCATTTTCATATGCGCGTACCATTTGTAGACCTACTGTGGGACTCAGATTGCAAGGACAGGACCACTCGGCTCCGGTCATTCAGGTGCCTATAGACAATTCGACAATGGACAATTGGACATATAGCGTGTTCGACGAACACGCGGTGGTCATTTTGGAAGTATATACCTAGCCACACTTCGACCTAAACTTCATACCTCTTAATGTGCCGGGGCGCGGTAATGGTCGGCGCCAAAGCGAACCCTGAGCCACGCATGTCAAGGGCCTCAGAAGATATCAGGAATATGCCATTCTCTCATAATTGCGAATACATTGGGAGTCATTTCTATAAATTATGGAATTTTTTTGTTGGGTATGGTAGCCCCATAAAAATCGAGAAATCAAGTGGCACAAAACGCGCGAGGCGCGACGAAAATCTTCATGTTGAATGAATATCCTAAATAGTATTTATTTTTGTTTATTTACGAATTATTTTCCGGTCTACTTCGAGCTTCAATTTGGGGTGCGGCATTTTTGGCCCTGCTGGTGATATACTCATAACATGGGATGCGATGTGATGGGAACTTCTGCGGTGTCCTCTGTCTATCTAATTCTGATAAAGGACTCGACTCGATGACTTACAATTTCTTGTACGTCATCATAATTAGTTATTGTTTTCGTCATTTATGGATACCACAATATTTCGATACAGGGAATATATGGAACGCTTCGAAACGACTTGGATCAGTATATTCAATCAAAACCCCACCTTGGTCTACAGATATTAATAAAAGAACATGGAAATTACAGGCAGTTTCAAGGCTTCCGCTTTTATGCTACAACGTGCCGTTACCGATTGCTGTCATCGCATATCTCCAATTCTGCACTCATGAATCGCCTAATCGTGTTGGCAGAAGGAAAGACGTGTAATGTAGAACCACTGCATAGTCGATGTACTACATAAGCATAGCATGCTGCACCAAATTTCCCACTAATTTACCGTGTAGGTATATGATATAAATAGAATCCCGCTAATAAAATTACGTTGATGACAACTACATGAATTGGTTTCATGAAAACACTGCGATGTGGATGACCTCTAGCCTATATACGTCTTACTGATAAAACATATCGGGTGCTTTGCATCGCAAGAAGATTGTTGGTAGGGATGGTGTGAACTGTGAACGTGAGGTTCACATTCGCGTTTGGTGTCTGAACCTCAGACTTTTGGAGGTTCGCGGTCACAAGCTAACCTTGGTAGGTTCAACATTGTAAACCTTGTCCATGTATGACAATATTTTACACCATTATAAATTCTTTCCGATTAAACTTCGTACCACTCAGCTTTCTGTTTGTGGATATTTAGTGACTATCTGCTGTGAGGTTGGCCTTCAATAAAATTCGCAATCAATTATTGACATCAACGAAACTGATTGAAAGAATGTGTCGAATGTAGAAATATAGCAGGCGTGCGGGATCTATCTTGATTTGATATGTTTATTTTATCATGAAAAAATTCGCCCGATTGAGATGTTGGCTACTGTACAAACTTAATTTTGAGGTAATATCTGTAGCAAGTGTAGAAACCGGTATTTCACTCTTATCAATAACAATGTAGCAATAGTCTAACCCCTAACGCCTTGTCCGGTATATAGCCTAGGCCGCTAAGGCTTACATATATATTCCCTTGCAAGTCATCGTCGATATTGTTGGCAAGTGACGTAAAATATTATAATTTAGTGGAATTGTTAAAGCATTTGATTGTTCCAATTCATACATATGATGATGCTTAAAACTTTTACTTCAGATGTATTTCAGCGATCATAAACCGATTTTCCCGAATAATGTCACATTCAATTATCGTACAAGAAAAAATGCGGATCGGAGTATGTTCTAGAAATTGATTATTGAGTTCGACGAAAGTACTAATATCAACGATATTCAACTTTGAAAGCTCGGCCATTAGGTGCAAGATATTATTATTATTATGAATACACTTTTACAGTGGCGCGTATCGCCTGTTTTAGGCCTTGTGCGCCACGACAGTACATTTTTTAAAGTCCAGCGTCTTTGCTTTTTCGTAATGAGGACGACTTTTCACTTCCACGCTCACTCCCACTCTTCATTCCCTCTCGGTTTCGTGCGTCCACTTTACAGGTCTTTGCGGCCGACTTTCGAGCTCGGCTCACTCTTCTTCTGGGCTTTTTTTCAAGACGCTGCGTTAACAGCGAGGTCGGCGATGAGGAGCCCAGATAAACCTCCGACACATAGAAGTTGGTCCGAACCGGGATTCGAACCACTACCAGTGGTGTCGTGAGGTGCACGATATAGTATTATGGCGTGAAATATATAAATAATAACAAAGGAACTTAACGGAGTAGGACAGGGTGTGATCGACATGACTCTGGGTATAGGGATGTACTGATCCGACCCCACCGTGCATTCACAAATTATATTAGTTATAAATTGGATTGCAAATGGTTGGGATTAATAAATTCGGCTCAGCGTAATAAAGACAGTGAAAATTCGGGGTGTGTTATCCCGTAGATAAGAAACAAGGTGTCGGAATGTCGATTCATGCTTGCTTCCAAATGAATTTCACGTAATACACCACGCTTGTCTGGCGCATATTGGGTGGAGATAATAAAGTTCGTTGATCTGCGAGGATGTTAATCGTCTGATTAAAACACTGTTGATCAGAGTGCAGAAAATCGGACAAGGTTACGCGAGATTATTACCCAAAGTGTCCAGAGTTGTCAATCCAGTGGTGAGTGCGTTGTCAGATGTCAGGTTGTCGAATTAAACGGCTGGCTGCTTATAAAAGATACTGATATCGTAAAAGGTGGAATTATCATCATCATAGCTAAATGAAAGTCGTGTGCTATTAGTACGGTACAGCGACGCAACGGATTATAAAATATATATATAAGATAGATAAGATATAGATAAGATATACTGCGTGGTGCGTGCATAATTCGTTGATTATCCGATTGTCTTTTGTGAAGCCATTACCTGTATATGAGACAATCGTCGCGGACATTATCGGAAATATTTATGCGTATAAATTTTACGCAGTGTACACTTTGTCCGGGTTTGCTAAATCATGGGATTAAAAATGAAACTCGATCCACTATGTGCGCCACGATTACCCGGTATCCTTAATCCTGGGTTGTTAAAACCTGATGAACGAGATGATCTACTCTTTAATCCATCCAAAATTTACGATTTACGCCCTTAGTGCCCCAATTCAGTTTTCTTAAAGGCTAGCTTCATTGCGTCATGGCATTTCGACTTCTTTCGATAGCTTCCTAACTTAGTATCGAGAGGGGAAAATTATGGAATTTATTTGTTACAAAGCTAATTTACTGAAAATAAATCGTTTTACAAAAGCGCGAACAATTTTGCTTCTGGCAGTCATGGATATTACTCGAGATCATAAGTTTTGTTTCGTGAATGATGACGTGTCAATGACTTTCGAAATTTACGTGATCCAAGCCGTGTGTGATAACGGAATGAGGGCTGTATGTTAATTTAAGGCATGTTTCTGCCAACGAAATTGATTAATAAAATATGGTTAACATGTCGATTCTCGTTAGCACGCGTCCACTGATTTCGGTTGACAGTGATGGTGGAAGTGTGCAGAGTTCGTTCGGTATTTCTGTAATAAGAACTAATGCGATTCCGGTGTTGGGTTATTTGAATGTTTAGATACGTCGGACAATAATAATAATGTAGAGGTGATGACGTATCCATCATAGACACTGTTCGAATAAGATGTATCCCATGCAAAAAGTTATTATATGGTATCAAAGAAGTTTGAAGAGTTTTTATTCAGTTTTAGCGAGTTGTGTTTTTTCTTAGTTCGCTTCTGAATTTTGATAATTTATCCAAGTAGGGACTCCTATACACGATTCTTGCAAGGCAATCGGTAGCGAGGATGTATGGGAATATGCGGCGTCGAAAGAGTTGAACGAATATTACCTGATTGTAATGTATTATTGATGTTGTATTTTGGATAACCTAGTTTTAAACTCCTCACTGGGCCCCTGCATAACTCATTCTCATTCAAAATGAAACTTGTAAATAATGTATCGAATCAAAGTATCAGTCTGCACGTTTCTACGGATAAATCATCACGAAGACATCGGCGTAATCCGCAGGAAATCGTATTAATTGTCGTTAATCCCGTTGTGACTTCATATGCTTCATTCGCTTTTATGGATTGCCTGTTTCGTACAATTGGACGCATTTGATACCTCCCTGAATCTGGATAGTGCTATTAAATATAGTGCGAGCTTATAAGTGTTGAAACGGTAAATGATTTTCGGAACTACTATTACGACGGTATAATCTGTGGCAGGGGCTTCTCAACCTTTTTAACCTCGCGGACCAGTAAAACTTCGAAACAAATTTTGCGGAACGCTCAGAGGTGGTCAAAGTAGTCAACTTCGCTACTCAAGTAGAAGTAGAAGTACCGCCGGGATTTCTACTCAAGTAGAAGTAGGAGTGGTGGTTCACAAGTAAGTAAGTAAGTAAGTAGTTATTCTACGCTTATTTTTGCCTACAAAACTGAAAACTGTCAAGTAGAAGTATAAGTAGTCTAAAATAATAACTACTTAAAAAGTAGCGTGAGTTACTGACCACCTCTGGAACGCTGAACCTTCAGGAATCAAAATTAACCCTAAATTTGTGTACGAAAAATCTATGCTACTCAAATGGAACACTGCATGGTACTTGATTGAAAGATGTTTTGTTGATATGGAATATTTCTACGTGGTTTTATTGAGAGCACTAACTTCACTGTGATTGTTTGGTATTCATTGAAAGATATGGTAGTTATAATCTTATTAAAAGGACAACTATCACTTAATTGCACTGCCGGAAGCTAACGAAGTTGGTTTAAAAGTCTCCGTAGCTTTCACTCATAACTTGCCCGACGCGAGTTGTTGGCTACTTCTATACGATTTCTTTTGAACCATTGTGACGCACGCCTCAAGTAGATTATGAGCTTTGTATTACGACACCATACAAAAATAAGTTCCACACTTCTGAATGAATTTAAGACTTGATGTTCCTTTCTCTAATTAATTGAAAAGCGTGCAACATGCATTTCGGAACTGACATATAAAAGTCCAATATATTTGGCGGACCGGCAGCCAACTTGCCACGGAGCGACGGTTCAGAACCACTGGTCTATAGTACATTGGGTGGCAACGTCAGGTGGCATGCTTTTGGAGTTCTAAATAAGTAACAATCTATATCAGTGACAACACTATACAAATACAACACTATAGAAAGTGTTCAAGTAAGATGACACTTGGTCGATCGACGTAAATCTTAACATTTCAGATGCTTTCTGGAATTGCTCCTGCGATAAACGAATTGTATTACAAAATCACCCAAAGTAAAGAATCGACAATGCTATTGAAAAATAACAATTGTCGTTATACAACGTATTGGATGCATCGTGTTGTGTCAGAGCATTGTTTTTTTTATTCAAATTGATCGGAATGAAAACATGTCGATGAAGATTTTATTAAAGTTCTGACGATGGAATGTACGACACTTGGAGAAATAATATGGAAATGCACGTCCTAATTATAAATATCCGGTAAGCTATATTTGGTGCAGTTAATGACAATATGAGCTTCGGTCGGCGTTAATTACAGATCATGGTAAAGCGGCCACATATTTTGGAAGAGTAAGCTATATATTATCGAGATCGTAAGCGCAAAAACATGATTAAATTATTGAATCAGAATCTTCTTTTGAGCATCAGTGGCGGGCGGCGGCCGTTAATTTTCATTACTATCGTGGGCGTTTGCGTTTTGTTTTAAATCGTTCATAGTAGCCTATAGCGTGAAAGCGATATAATGAAGAGCTGTGTTATTTGAGAGCCTGGGTATTGGACTTAATCCAAGCATATAAAAAGCGGTGACGAAAGATTTTGCAATAAAAAAAAACAGTCACAGCGAAGATGTCTAGGAAAAATACTGAGGGATATGTAATAAACATTTTTACGTGGGCATGGATAAGGTTTTATTTGAAACAAACGGTGTCTGCAAAATACTTTGTTTAAAACATGTTTAAACAGTGTTTTAAACAAATGCCTTTTATAAAAAAAAACACTCATACGTTGTCTATTATGCCATAATTGCAGTGTAAATACTTCTGAAAAATCATGTAGTATGATCCTACGGACGATTTACATCCAATATAGTCGACGTATATACGACGTGGGGTGGCTGTAACCCTTGAAATCATCGTCTGTTCAACGGTTATTGCATGTAGATATAGATCATTGGTACGGAATAGGTGTTCTGATGGTGAAGACCGCCGACCGTAAAATACTGCATAACGATGTAGTCGTGGTTAAAGATATTTTTGATCCGTTTATGACAGTGGTCGGAAGTCCTTTTCGTCGAAGGGGCCATATCCACCCTACATTTTCAATTGTCAATGACAAACCACTCTGACGCCGCGGTTGAATAATTGTGACGTCATGACTAAAACAATAAAAACATGTTTTAAACGAGGGCCATGGTTTAAATATGTTTGTTTTAAATGCAACCCGAGGCATGGAAGTTATCGCAGATTCACCGTGAATGTGCATCCTGATGGCAATTTATATCTGGGTGAGGTTGCAGCGTTCATTTTCGAAGATGGGATTTGCTTTCGGGATGGATTGCAAACATCGAAACTTTCCTTTTTAATTCTTGCAAGACTATTTGTCACTTATTATTTCAACGGCGACTATAGACTGGTGCGCCGATATGTTGACGAACATCTTGCTACATATGAATGCAATTAATCATAAATTACTTAGTTCCTAGGACAACCATCGCCTGATCAGGAGATTAAAAATACGCAAAAAGTGCGCAAATTGACAAGGATATCTCTCGGCAATGACGAGAAACGATAACTGAGCCTGATTGATTGCCGGGATGCACCCAGTAATTTGTGGTCGGGATGAAAGCCATTGTCAACCACAGGCTTGGCGAAGCGCGTGTAAATCATTATAGAAAAACACCGCATCGTATATTAACGAAAACCAATGGATGTGGCCATAATGCACTGCATGTAACCCTCTATACTCGCGAATAAGCCTTGGGC
>ATSW01016226.1:0-10596 GCA_000444245.1 Botryllus schlosseri | reverse complement strand
GATTCGGACTTCTGCGATACCTACGTCACGACCCCCGCAAGAAATGGCACGAGTACATTGACCTTCCCGACGGCAATTCGAAGGTTGTCGTGGACAAGAACATCGTTCGAATCGCGCTGAGATTAGTCCCGAACAAGCAGAGGGAGGAATTCATCAGGAAATACGTTCCGGACGTGGTGAAGTCTAAAGTCGACGATAACCAACCGCTGAAGTTCTTGTCCGAAATGCGTCAGTGCTCGATCGTCTTCATCAACATGGCCTTTGATATCAACGAAAGAGACAGGCAGTTTCACGAGAAATTGTGTCAGAATATGCAACGCGTTTTTGACTCAGTTTACAACTCATCCAAAGACATGCAGGTAGGCCTACGTACCGTATAATAAAATCCTTGTATACCTACTATATACTCGTACCGGTATATGATATGCTATGTTATGCTATGCTATGCTATGTTATGCTAGGGTTTCCATTCGTCTGGAATTTTCCGGACATGTCCGGAATTTCACCGTCAAAACTGCGTCCGGGAGGAAATTCTAAAATATGCCTAAATGTCCGGAATTTTGAACGTTTGAAGTAGGCTCAAATTTTTTTCGTAAATCAACATAAATGATATCAGTTTTGAGTAGAGTTATGATATGTCAAAATTTTCTTCGCGCCGCGCGCGATTTAATGCAACGTATATTTATATTAATTATTATGGGGACCACGCACCAGCCTTGCGAGAAAATGCAATCAAAAATAATAAAAATAACCATAATTTACTGAAATAAGTGTAATTGTAATCGCAATTATAAGATAATCATATATTCCTTGAGTTGGTTNGGATCGTTTAGTTTTGACAAAGACAGTTTTCTGTACGTGAGGGCGTTTCTCTATATTATGGTGATCGCGAAGATGTTGGACGACATCAACTTCCAAAATAAGCCGTGAGTAAGTCTGAGCAAGCTGACTTTTTTATTAATCAGCCTATCATTATATTTGCTGGATCACGGGACATTTTTAAATTGGAAATGAGCTCGCGGCCATGAAAGGTTGGAAACCACCGGATGTAAAATCTATACTGGTGTATTTTATAGCAATATAAGGAAGAATCAATATTATTGACAGAAATTCATTCACAAATTTTAACAAGCAGATGCATATAGTAAGCCTGCAAGAAGTTGCATCGATTACCGTATGGTTCTGGGCCCAAGATTAGAGCTGTTCGGGCGAAGGGCGCGTTCTTTCATACCTGGTTACAACACACGACCAGATAGCCGCGCCGACCTAACACCATAGCAGGACTGTCAACCACACAACCGGCGGACCGGATGACCCGAAATTTGTTGCAGACCAAAGCAATCACCAGAGCTCAGTTTAGAGATGGCCCAATTCAAAACCTGTTCCACTCGACTCCACTCCTGTGTACGTACACTCGTACAGTCGTTGGGCGAGGTTTTGCTAGTGTGACGTCATATTCACTCACAATGTGTTCATATCTCGTTATAAAACACGCTAGTGGGTGCTGAAGAGTGTCCGGAATTTGATCCACAAAATATGGTAACCCTATGTTATGCTATGCTATACTACACTTGTATCCTATATCGAGAGATATATAGATGACCAGTCGGTGGGATCCGACCTTACTGGCAGTTTTGCTGGTCTACCTAACTCCACGCCGTTGCAACTATAACTTACATTTACCGCTAAGAATGCTAGAGAGCAATTCGCTGTAACTGTTTTCAGGGATCACTGAACAAAATCTTCATGTTTGACAAAGGCTGTACGTTTCTCGTTATCTACGGTTTGCCTGGAAGCAAGCACGAGGAAGAGCCTGCTCATGCGCTACAAGCATCATGGCGTATAACTCAGGTAGATATTATTTTACTGAATCTAGTCTGAATGCTTGGCTAAATTGTCTTGATAGTAGCGCTGGGAGCAATGATTGGAATACTCTGAATCGAGTATTAATTCTAATAGAAAATCAATTTTTCTAGTATTGAAATTATACGCTCCTTGCAACTAACAGTTAATTTGTCGACGAGAATTATGATTCCAATGTTAATTAACACCATATGTAAAACTTCAACTTTTAACAATAAACTTCGATTGGTTGTATCACAACATGCAGTGCAAAGTTACGCATATTAGTGGAAATGACATATCTGTAAAGTTCGATGTAGCCTACCCACAGCATTGCACCAATGTCCCCTCTAATTTTCACGAGTCTGCACACACTCACCGATTCACTGCACGGTCCCTTGGACAACAGTGCGTAACAACTAAAGAAAGGTCATCACTATGATTGGACTGCCGAATTACCCAATTTTCTCGTTAATTGTGTGGTGTTGACTAAAAAAAGCCCATCACCTCGGCTTTTTTGTGCGCAGCTCACATTTTCTGTGCGCAGAGACCGTGTCAGCACTGCTCTATCGCGCACGCGCACAGCTTAGAGGGGACAGTAATTGCCACTATACGTCGATGAAATAGGCATAGTCGCAAAAGTATCGTGAATGTGATATAGACCTGGCATTATAGTCTTTGTGGTCGCATAAAAGGTATATATTTGAACCTGACGAATTGCCCATCTTGCATGCTCTTGGCGTCATAACGACTGACACTTGGATCGACTCGGAGCCCTATAGCCTTGGTTTTGCTCAGCCCTACTTGATAGCCCTGTGCCAAAACTTACGGTCATAATGACCGTTCATAGCTTGATATTGATATCTTAGTTGATTCTAAACCGTTTTTGTAATAATAATGACACGCGATACTTTTTATTCACCCAGACATTGAAGAAGAACGAGAACGTGTCATATGTGTCGATAGGTGTTACCACGGGGCCTGTGTTTTGCGGTGTCATAGGCCACCAAGAAAGGCACGAATACACAGTGATTGGCCAAAAGGTAATTGAAACATCGGAAGCATGCATCCGCGTGAAACTGTGGCCGTACGTATCATCACAGTAATCAACATAATCCAGGTAAATCTTGCTGCGAGACTGATGATGCATTATCCCGGCGTCGTGTCGTGCGATCGCGTTACTTTCGAAGATTCCAAGCTTTCAATGGATTTGTTCACGGAATTGCCGTACAAGGAAATGAAAGGATGTACAAAGACTCAAGTCTTCCAATACCAAGAAGGTAAAGGCCCCATTACATGGAGCTTGTCTCAATTTCGCCCCGGTACTCTGTAACATTTGATGAAACTTTGAAAGCATTTATGCAGATAATAATTGATTGGTTGATGGCAGAGGTGGTCTGTAACGAAATACTGCTACTTTTACAGACTATACCCAAATTGATACCCAAGTGGTTGTGCTTTTATATCACTTTGTCTTTGACTAAACAGTTTTTAGGCAAAACTACTTACTTTCCACACTCTGAGTGTCATAAGTATGAAGTAGTTAGTAACTTTGCATCACTGTTATGAGACAAATTGTCATATCAACCGCATAAAATATCCCATATACCACGGTAACTGGAGTAGACACATACTTGTAGCTTAGTCATCTATATTAGCGGATGAATGTTGCGATTTCGAAAACAAAGTCACCACCGATGAACTGCTAAAAGTAATGGGACCCTAGCTCGACCAAAGGCAGGCCTACCTTTTGGAAATTACCAACTTGAATGCTTTTTCTTTCTCTCATTTCGAATCCCTGTTTAAGTAGTTTTTACATGTCTCGGAAAGTTGGGCAGAGAAGAGATCTACGGCGTCACTTGCTTCGGTACCGACAATCATTTATTTGACCACCTATGAAATAAACAAGTCAAAGTTTCATCCATGCTTAGATATTTGCACGGGAGCGCCTACGAATCAATGCATTGCACAGTGTAGATATATCTGTTTTAGGTTTGCAAAAACTGGTCGGAGTTACAACAATAGTCGAGCCGGAGTACCCCATACTCGGTAGAGAGATCGAGATAAAGACATTTATGGACGAGCTCATGAATTCGATGAAACATCAGGTAACTCGATTTCGTTGCGCGTTTTAGACTCTGCCCTTGATTAATTCTGATCCATCCTGTAAGAGTGTGGGAACTGAAAGACGGGTGGTGATCTTCGAAGCGGACGCTGGTTACGGAAAATCGCGAGTCATGCAGGAAATACAGGTTAGTTCAGACCTGTAAATATTGTCGTAGCAAGAAACATAGATAGGCATTTCTAGAACCGTTGTGCTTGTTCTGTTTTCGCGTTCTCTCAAGTCACATCGTTTCAAGAGTACACGGCAAATTTTGATTGACGCTCAATGGGAATAGTGAGCAATATGACGGGCGGTCAAAATTGCCGATGATCATTGATGATGCTGTTATACTCAAGCACAGGTAGAAGTGATAGCCTACCACTTATTTCTACTCTGAAATGTAGTGATTTGAAGACATGTGCAAGTGAGACAAGTCAAAAAAAGTGTGTAGGTTTGAGGCGTCAAAATTACAATTGTCCTAATTATAATCCTCAATCCATCGTATTACGGGGATCTAAACCCAGAGTCATTGTTACCACAATGTGACTTGTGGAAGCGCAGCGAATTTATGCCAACACTAATTTCAACTTGATAGAATTTATAGTGGAGTGGTGTAACTGTTGAAACAGAAGTGGAAGTATATCTGTAACCATAACCGCCAGTATAGCCGAAATTATATTCAGTAATATGAAAAAGCAGCAGTAGGATATAATTGATCACCTCTTGAATTACTCACCACATGTAGTTATGAATTCGTACGGTCCACAGTATTGGGATCAAGTCAATAACTTCAAGTCCCAAGTCATTTCGAGTCATTGCACATTTTGACTCGAGTCAAGTCCAGTCATTCGATTTTCGAAGGTGACTCGAGTCGAGTCACTCAATTTTTGGTGGTGACTGGAGTCAAGTCGAGTCAAGTCAAATCACGAGTCAAGTCAAAATTCAAGTCATGTTGCCTTTTCGTAGTATGAGGCATTATTACGTCATTGTATTATGCTAACTGCTTGGAATACAGATTGGGCAGTCATTGCTGTATCGCTCCCATACACGCAGAACTCTTAAACTATACGTAGGTAATTGCACAGCCTCAATTCATAGTTANCAGCGAAAATAGAGAATTGAGAATTGAGAAACGAATTGATAAGATGCANTACATTACCCACCTAAATATTCATGAGATACAATTCGAGCCAGCGCCAATNTTGGACGAGCACAAAACTATAATNGAATTCAATTTAAATAAACCAAGAGGTTTCGTTAAGGTACGAACAGAGAACAGTGGTAGATATTTTGCNAATAAGANACAGCTTTACTATAGTAGTTCACGACAATGTAAGCTGTACGCTCCTATCATTTCGTTTATGGTCAATTAATTTGTGGGAGAACAGTGGATCAGTCGATCATTGAATAATTGGTCGCTCACGGGTTACGCTAGCGTTGCGCGAACAATTCGAACGTGAGCAAGATAGTTATTTTTATCGATATCGATTTCTTGACTGGAAATTGACTCGTGAATTTTGCTCCGAGTCACGAGTCAATCAACATTTCGGTTACGCCGAGTCAAGTCAAGTCATTTTTGCAAAGTGACTCGAGTCAAGTCAAGTAATACGAAAAAGGTGACTCCAGTCATCCCAACACTGACGGTCCACGAGGTGTCATTACTTCTTTACTGCTTAACTATGATACAATATTGAAAAAAGTAATCGCGATGCGATAGAAACCAACAATTTCCCCGACATGATGACGAAAACGGTCGATATATATCGCTGTTATATTGTCAGTGGAGAGCGTCAGAGAAGAACGCTCGCGTTGTGAGTTTTCAACTAGCCCTCAACCACGCCAAGTCTCCATACTTCACCGTGAGAACGCTTCTCGAACTGCTGCTAGGAATTCACGGGAAAACAGACGAGTCGATCCGTTCCAAAGCCCTTCTAAGCGCTACGAACAAAGAAGATAGAATCCTGCTGAGCGTGTTGAACGACGTTGTGGGCGTCGATTTTCCGGAATCAGATAAGGTAGGTTGCTAACGTCTATATGTATATATGGTGTANGCTATGTATTAGCCATCACTGGGTTTAAAATCGAAACAGGCNNNTTTTGAAATACCGATTCGATCTCCAATATTTATAAACTCATTTGCAATTAAGCAATATGTATCACGATTGCGTTTTGGCGGTACAATACGATGACACTTTACCAGTGCAGTCTCGTATTTCCGAACTGGTGTCTAAAGCAGTGGTTCCCAACCTTTTTATCCTAATTCCCCACTTCCAATTTATTCCGAGCCTTCATTCCCCACCTGAAATCTCTATATCCATATCTACCCTTTAAACTGCTACCTCCAATAAAAGTTTTGCAAGACTTTACTTAGTAAATAATACGTGTTATTGGTGATTATTAAGATCCCCGGAATCGATCAGCACACAATAAAATTAACGCAGCGGTGAACTGGTAACCGTAAACGCATGTCCGTTAATATATGTATCTACCCAGGCGCGCATAGCCAACAGAAAAATAGGAGGGGTTTGAAAATTTTCTAAATGTTGCGGGTAGCATCAATTTACATACGTAAATGCCGAAAAATACATGGATCAGATAAACTTCCTGGTGTTGACGAACTCATGCGTGCGATATATATATAAGGCGCCGTAAACTACACTTTCGCACAATACTAAAAGAACTTAAAATATAACATAAATATGTAATTTCATTTTTAACGAGTCCGGATGTGCAANCAATTAGCGAGTCNACGATCTCCCTTGAATACATGTTCACTGTTCAGCAATATGAGCTCTTATTAGAACGAATCAGAATTTTTCTATCACTACGTTTCGCGTGTCGCTATCCAGGCGATTCTGGCTAATTGGAGGCACTGATAATATGAATTTCTGAATTGCCAATGAGCTATGAAATATTCGGTCGGCATTCCAAAACGACATTTAATNNAGGAGTATATTACTGTNAAGATTTTTTCAAAAGTGAGTCTATTCCCCANCAGGAATCCCGAAATATCCCGCCAGTGGGGAATTCCCCACCGTTTGGAACCACTGGTCTAAAGGGAACGGCACATTTGCACCATCAGACCACGTACCAAGGCAGACCACACATGCTTGGTTGTAAGACCTACACCTACACGACTTAATTTGCTCCAGCCCGTTTGTATTCTGCACGACACACTGCCTTCTATGTTGTCTAGGTATCTTCGATGACGAACGACGAAAGAACGAAGAAAATCCAAGGCATGGTCGTCAAGATCGTTCATAACGTGGCCGGTTCCAGGTTCACGTTATTCGCGCTGGACGATGCTCAAAATATTGATGATCAGTCTTGGAAGTTTATCACGGCCCTGGCAAAGGACTATCGCGCCCTTTGCGTGCTAGCCATGCGCCCGTTCAGCCCGGACAGACCTCTACACGCCGACGCAAAGCAGGTGTGTTGATATCGATTTATGATGTCGAGAATCTCGAGATAAAGAATGATATATATATAGATACAATCAACTACTGTATAATCCTTATGGCATGGAAGGTTGTTTGATTTCCTCTAGGTCGGTGCTTCTTGAACTTTTCTAACACTCGGAACACTTACACTAGTCTGCAAGCCTTCGCGGAACCCCAAATTTTCGCAGATTCATTAAAACAAAAATCTGCCACAATAGAGATCTAACTACACATCTAATATACTAATGTACTATGAATTACTTACTACAAAAAACTGAACGGTGCCTCAACAGCAGAGTGTTAAAAGAACGAAGCCATTAATATAATTTTCTTACAAAACGAAAACATTTTGATCAGTATTTATGGCAATTCAGCGTGACTTCTGCTATTTACTATCGGATACCAGTTCAGATATGCAAGGCTTCACCTTGGAAAGTGCCATCGTATTGTTCGGCCGAAACGCGACATCGTGATACAAATTACTTACTTGCAAATCAGCTTATATGTATAGGAGATACAATTGGCATTTTAGAAGGGGTTTCGATTTCGAACCCCAGCCGCCCCAGCGTACGCCACTGCACACGACGTATACCACCGCAACAGTCGCAAGTAGAGCCTAATTGCCTGTAACAAATGATGGCTAAGACGAGTGCATCGTCACAAAGCATATGTATGAGACGAGCGTGTGTCTTGACCTTATGTGATCCCGGATGCAGGCTCAGCGACCCCTATAGTGACCCATGGGACACAGATTACGAACCACTGATGTAGGGGTAATGGCCGCTTGTATGCTCCTATGCCTGTGCACGGCGTCATGTTCGCGATATCATATTGTCATTTTATGGCTTTATTTGACGCGAATGCAAATTCCACATATTGTATGAAACGCTTTCAAGGGGTCGGATCGTGAATGATTTTAGTGATGGTTATATACTATTCAAAGTTCCTATTCTCGCACTTAAAGAGATTACCATGATGTGTGGTCATCGCTGGTTGCCAAATAGAAGTAAAATGATGCCATAAATTTCCATACAATTACAAGTGGAAGTAACGGTTTCGAAGACAAGTCAAAGTACTAAGTATAAGTAGTTCGAAAAATAGCCGTGACCAATGGATCAGATACCTTCGGTAATTGATATGAGTTACTACTTCCGAAATTGCTTGGTGCATCTTCGCGACTGGCACAGAATGAATCATTATAAAGATAATCGCCCTTGTGTGAGTGAGCGATTGAGCATTGCAGTCGAAAACACTATGAATACCGCAAACGACAAACCACCTCTGGTCACAGTGCTATCGGAATGAGTTTCAATATCTCGACATGGTAGGTCATCGGACATTCGAAGACGATCTACATCAAACTGCCCGGCTTGCCGAGCGCTCTGATCGGCGCGCTGATTTGTCAAATCCTCCACGTCGGACACATTCCAGCCGCCCTGGAGAAATTCGTAGTTCTGCGCAGCCACGGAGTACCAAGTAAGAGTCTGTACAAGTTTTTCACGGACATGTGTAGGAAAACGCAAATTTTTAACACAGCGCGGCATCGTGAAAGCTTCGCATCAGCGTAGGGGTGGGGGTGAGGATGTACACAGGGTGCATCTTTGGCAAATGTTTCCGAATTTCTCGCATAAATCTGGATATATCACACATGCTCCGGTGTATATGTGCACTGTACAGCTAGGGTTGCTCAAAAATTACTTTTTTTTCGGATTCCGGAGATTCACTGATTAAAGTGTTAGGTTGCCTGAAAAAATTCTGCACACCGATTTAACTCAATTCCAACCAGTAGAAGCCGACGCAGAGCCAATCGAAAATTTCGAATTTATCGTAACAAATAAAAAATAAAATTTCAAATTTTACTGTAATCCCCACGTAATTAGGTTGTCTGAAAGAACGATGTATAACTATTTTTGCTCGCTTCCAACCGGTAGAAGCGAAGTTATTGCAGTTGAAAGTTTTGCATTTGTAAACATAGCATTGACGGTGGAAAATACCAGGATTATGAATGAGGAACTCAAATAACTTCGCTTTTACGGGTTGGAATTGCGTCAAATTTGTTTTGCATCGTTTTGTAGTAGACAGTTCAGTACAATGTACACGTCTAGGGTTGTCCAAAATTTGGAAAATCTTACAAATCCTATGTTGTAATGTCTTATTCTATAGATTATTGATAAAAAACGACAATGGGCGTAAAAGAAGCTCACAGNAAGGCCGTTTANATTTCGTGCAAAGCGTTTGAAAGTAGCNGCCGAAGAATGGGCGTGCCACCAACCATAGAACGGCGAGAAGACTAGTAATCAAGAAACCACGGCCTTNGATTGGCTAATCGGNTATGCTTCAATGANCACGACAGCNGCAGCTNGCTGATTAGGTGATCAAGNGTCTGCTACCGGCGGCGATTGTGAAAGCGCATTGTATGTNGGTTGTNAGATAATGATTTAGGATTGATTCAGGGTATGTTGAGGTACGAAATACATGATGAACAAACAACTGCAGCTTCACACAAACGTCTAAAGCATGACCGCTTTATTGTGAAGGAAACCGCCGCAGCCTAAATGCCTTATTTTCAACGAGGGAAAGCATAGGCGCTTATGCAAGTGCCGACGGATTCCTAGTTTCAGAAAGGATATATCATCATTGAATGCAAAAATAAAGCTTAGCAACGACACTATAATTTGTGTGATCTTATTGGGCTCAGGTTGTTGTACATAGTTTAAGTTTTCAATGCTCCAAGGATCGGCTGAATCAGCGGGTTATGTTTGGCACTTATCAGATGCTCACATCAAATTGTTTTCACTTGCAAGTGTTGTCAAAGTCCTTAATGATGATGCAGAAAAGAGGTGTAAAAGTAAGCACATACTATGCTGGATATGATATGCCAATGATATGGCAAAGTCCTTNATNATCGNGCAGAAAAGGGGTGTAAANGTAAGCNCAGAGAATGAGCTGCATAGTGCATAGTATCNAGCATAGTTTGTATATNANATCAAGCATAGTCTGTGCTTACATTTACACCTCGTTTCTGCGGCATCATTAGGTACTTTGAAAACAGTTACAAGTGANTTCAATTTGCTGTAAACNTCTGATAAGTGCCAAGNCTAACCGTCTGATTCAGCCGATNCCNAGAGCATTCAAAACTTCNACTATGTACTACAACCTGAGCCCAATAAGATCACACAAATTATAGTGTCGTTGCTAAGCTTTATATTT
>ATSW01016225.1:0-13872 GCA_000444245.1 Botryllus schlosseri | reverse complement strand
GAAGAACGAGAAACAAGAACTGTCACAAAATGATAAACTGTTTCTCGAATCTGCAGAAAAATCAATCAAACTAAATGATGATGGACATTATGAAATGAAACTACCACTCAAAAACCCCAATGCTAAATTTCCGTGTAATCGCTCACAGGCCGAATCACGCATGGCCAGCCTTGCACGCAAATTCGTGAAGAATCCTAAGTTCCACGCTGAGTACTGTGCGTTTGTTAACGACATGATCGCAAACTCGTATGCGGAAAAGGTCGAGGATGCAACAGAAATGGACAGAACTTGGTTTCTGTGCCATCATGGAGTTCATCACCCTGAAAAGCAAAAAATAAGGGTAGTATTTGACTGCTCTGCAAAGTATGATGATATCTCACTTAACGAGGCCCTGTTACAGGGGCCAGATTTGACAAACAACCTAGTCGGAGTCTTATCCAGATTCCGTAGATATCCAGTCGCCATCCAAGGAGATGTTCGCGCTATGTTTCACCAAGTGAAGGTTCGTGAAGAAGACAGGGACCTCTTCCGCTTCCTTTGGTGGAAAGATGGTGATCCATCCAAACCTCTAGAAGTTTACCGCATGGCAGTGTTCCTGTTCGGAACCGTGTGTTCACCAAGTTGTGCCAATTACGCTTTGCGAAGAACGGCTGAGGACAATAAAACAGATTTCCCGCCAGAATCATACAAGCTGTGTATGATTCATTCTATGTCGATGACTTCCTTGACAGTAAAATGGACTCAAACTCTGCTATTTCTCACATGACAGATGTCAAGAACATAGTCGCGCGCGGTGGATTCCAAATAGTGAAATTTGCGAGTAACGACCGTAATGTTCTCGCAGCAATACCTGAAAATGAAAGGGCCACCGAACTCAAAGGTTTGGACCTATACAATGACGAACTTCCCACTGAGAGGACTCTGGGTCTGATCTGGGATATAGAAAATGATACCTTGTGTTTCAAAATAAAGACTCACGATAAACCGATCACTCGCAGAGGCATCCTGTCAGTTCTGAATTCGACCTTCGACCCCCTGATGATAATTCAACCTGTCATGCTGCCAATGAAAATGCTGTTGCAATCACTCTGCAAAAACAATCAAGAATGGGACGATCCAGTCCCACCTGAATGTGAAATCCTGTGGCGTAAATGGCTATCGGAACTGATAACATTGGAAAAATTCAGCATCCCACGATGCTACGTCCCTCCCCAGTTTGGGGAAACTTGTGACTATCAGTTGCATCATTTCTCTGACGCGTCAGAGAAGGCGTATGGCGCAGTTTCGTACCTACGCTCTACCAATCATGCTGGTGAGGTACACTGTGCCATTCTCAATGGCAAATCCCGCTTGGTCCCCCTTCGTGGATCAACTATACCAAGGTTGGAACTATCTGCTGCTACACTGTCAGTCAACAACGACAAGTTCTTTCGAGTAGAACTGAAATTAAAAATCAGCCATTCCTATTTCTGGACNGACAGTACAACGGTATTACGATACCTTGCNAANTCCGATAAATCTTTCAAGACATTNGTTGCTAACCGNGTTAATCAAATCAAANACGGGTCCAACTTGAAGCAATGGTGGTATGTACCNTCTAAGTTGAACCCGGCAGACATCGCCTCGAGAGGCCTTTCTGCNGAAACATTTCTNAATTGCCCTGCTTGGACAAACGGTCCACAATTCCTCTCGAAGCCAGAATCTGAATGGCCCAAACAACCTGACTTCCTCGAAAATGAGAACAACNCCGACCTGGAAATCAAGGTAACCAAAAAATCATACTCTNTNATGGTACCAAANGACGATATTGTCACCCGCGCATTATCGCAATCTTCATCCTGGTACAAATTGAAACGGATCGTTGCATNGATAATGCGCTATAAACACAATTTGANATCAAAGGCCAAGAAACAGTCCATCAACGTGGGCCCTCTGCGTATTGAAGAACTTGAAAATGCTGAGACNGAAATTATNAAACACGAGCAAAAAACCTACTATCATCGCGAAATCANCGACTTATCAACAAANGACCAANTGNCCAAGGGTAGCNCTATACACAAGNTACANCCATTCCTCNACAACGAAGTGATTCGCGTTGGTGGCAGGATTTCGTCTGCTCCNTTGAGCTACAATGCTAAACATCCGATCGTCATCCCGCGACAAAGTCCAGTTGCCATGCTTCTGCTCCGCCACATTCATGAGAAGACAGGTCACAGTGGACGAGAATATGTGCTCTCGGAACTTCGTCAAAAATACTGGATCATTAAATCTAGTAATCTTATCAGAAAAATGCTGGCCGACTGCGTGCCGTGTCGAAAAAGGCAGCGTCCACCAGAATCACAAAGAATGGCCGATCTGCCACAGAATCGCCTTGTTCCTGATAAACCCCCATTCACATATGTGGCCTGCGACTGCTTCGGGCCCTTCCTTGTACGCCGAGGCAGAAGCGATGTCAAGATGTATGGAGTCTTATTCACATGCCTGGTAACTCGTGCGACTCACATAGAACATACTCANTCTTTGGACACCAGCTCCTTCATCAACGCTCTCCGNAGATTCGTTNCCCGGAGAGGACAGGTAATGGAAATTCGAAGTGACAATGGTACTAACTTTACNTCTTCAGAAAAAGAACTGAAGGAAGGAATNAAAGCATGGAATCAGAATCAGATAAACAANGCTCTCTTACAGAANAATGTAAAATGGATGTTTCAGACACCCGCTGCCTCNCANCATGGAGGCGTCTTCGAAAGGCAGATTCGNACNCTNCGTAAAATACTGAACTCTCTTTGTAATCAACAAAGACTCAATGAAGAATCTCTNGTAACNCTGTTATGTGAATGNGAATCNATCATGAACAACAAACCCATCACNGTCGTGTCCACGGANCCACTCGACATGACTCCTATCACACCCAACACACTCTTGCTNCTNAAATGCGAGCCACAANTACCTCCTGGTNTTTTCGACTCCAAAGACCTCTACTCGCGTAGGCGTTGGAAACAAGTTCAATTTCTCGCAGACTTNTTTTGGAAAAGATGGAGNAGAGAATACCTCCCACTCTTGCAAACCAGACAGAAATGGAATAAAGGTGTGCGNAACATCCAAAAAGATGATATCGTGATGATCGTAGACGATAATTTGCCACGTAACCAGTGGCTCCTGGGACGAATCATTCAAACATATCCTGANAAATCAGGNCTCGTTAGGTCAGTTACNGTTCAGACTAAACTGTCCATTTATACCCGNCCCATAACTAAAATTNTCNTGCTCCAGGAGAGACANTAACCTTTGTGTTGTGTTNTGATTTCGTTGATTAATTNCCATTTCGTTCGNAAAAACCTGCTGGCTGCGTGAGTGTGTGTATGTGTGGAAATCTCCAAATTCGGAACAAATTTTGAATTTCCAAGGGGCCAGGATGTAGCCGCCGTACGGCCCTAAGGTGTCGCTGTGGCTCCTTCACACTCCCGCCGAGCAAGGAAGTAGACTCAGTGTCATTGTTACCTCACAGCGGTAACTAGGTCTGACGTATCGTGATGTAATTCACTGTTTAGTGCACGTGCGTTAGTGGTAGGATCGTGTTGGCATTAGTTCAGTTATTGGAACAGGATTAGTTACGTTTATTGCATTTCTAGAATAGGGATAGTTTAGGTTAATTCATTCATTGTCTCACTGTTTTGATGTCTTGTTACAGTCAAAGTAAATCTATAAATAAAATAGACTAAAAAACCCGGAAGACACATTGTCAAGTAAGATGCTTTGTATTTGATAAGCTTAGTACGTACTTGCCAATGCTTATTGTATTTCATTTTCAATAGAAAACACGCACCAACAAAGCGAGTCTTTTTCTCTGTGCCGAAAGGGAATATAAGCAGCCAGATATTTCAATCCACCCTGTGGCGCGATCTGCGGGTTGCGGCTACAGTAACCATATGTAAGCTTACCATGCGTCCTCTTTTTGGAAGAAATCGAAAATGCCCACCGAGGACGTCCGNAGTGTTAGGTAGTTTGCCCTCCTTAATAGAGACTTGAAAGCCTGGCGACTGTACAGGTAGTACAATAAAACGCATAAATGACGTGAAATCAGGATGTGATGGCATAGGGTTGACTAATGAAACGGTCAACTTCGAGCAACTATACATTAGAGATGGTCATCGAGAGTTGTGAAATGCTCTTTTTTAGTCAACACAGTAATAATCACTAGGATAAGTTTTTGCAACTTTTTTTTAAACAGCTTCCGACAGCTTCGTAAATACTCGTAAGATATGTCATGACTAGGGCAAGCTTTTGTAACTTTTTACCGCTTCCCAAATACTCAGAAGGTGTGCAGTATGATGTTTTAGCTGCTTGGAGGAATCTTCTTTTCTAACTTTCCGCAACTTTACTCCATTTCAAGGAACTTGTTCATAAATGCAACATTTTGGTGCATCATTTGTTAAAAATAAATGCAACTTTCCTCGTATTTAACTGCAACAAAAACTTGCCCCAATAATCAGCGTTAGAATTTTCAAAATACCCGTCCGCTTTTAGATTTTCTATCACTTCTAAAATGTCTCCTCTTTTCCGGTAACTCAAACCATATCCATACTCATCCTGTTGATGTTGTAATTGGAATAATGATATTACACTAGCGCCTAAATCTGACGAACTTATCCCGAATCACTGTAATTCATGCGAACCCGTATCAGTTCTTATCACCTAGTAATCGGTTCGTCGCCGTCTCGCCATATCGACATGCGTCATTTTTTCTTAAGTTATACGATACCAAGCAGTTTGAAGTTTTACTCTCCTTTCCAGAAGATGACGGGTTGCAAACTTTGAAAAAATTTATCCAGGAGCAAAACAGTGGGATAGTTTCGATCACCACAACTGTTGTCGATGGACACAGTAATTCAAAATCGACGTTCGACACTACGACAACAACTGCAGACATACCGATAACTCCCACGATTCAAGAAATTGGTATATCGACTGAACAGTTAATCTAAAAAATACGACCTTGGTAATATAGTCCTCTCTTTTTTCACTTACCGAAGATCCCACGGCATTCTCAAAGTCCGATACGAAGATCGCCGACGTAATCTCTACGACCGCAACGCAACGCAGCCAGGCAGCTACAAACGGTGAGTTGATGACCGTATGAATGTGAGATTATGTATAGACGATAACGGTCGACATTATCTAAGTCTCGTGCATACAGCTGAAAGCGAACAGTCAAATTCAGAAACGACTGCTTTCGGTGAAACAACCAAGCCTACGACTAAAGCCGAACTTACAACTTCCAGGCCAGGTAATAATTGGTTATTCTTGGTTTCGAGAAAATGAAAATATTTCTAATCCGTTAAGCGACAACGAACAAAGAATTTTTACGCTTCCGAACGGATGTCGTATTATGATTAATAAATTACGTATCAAAATTCGTAAAAATATCAGGGCTTGGAAGCTATCCACCAAGCTAATGGCTTTTGTTTCCACTTTTCTCATTATACTTTCGGAGCAAGCCGTAGTTTCACTGTTTCCGCAGTCATGGGNAAANTATACATTTCTAGGTAATTGTTAACAAAAGACTTGGTATTTTCGTCACTGCAAAGCGAATTAAAATCCACGCGTTGTANTTATAATATCATCTCCGGNTCCAATCNAATCTANTTTCGTTTCGCACGTTCCATAATACAGGAATCGTGAATTGAGATTNGTATCTTACAGCACCACTGGATAAATTGAAANAAAATACGTATATNCACATTTTNGNGATNAGGGTTGATGTCAGGGTTGCNTTTAAAACTAAAATCTATTTAAAACNAATNTGTTTAAAACAGGAACCTTGTTCAAANCATGTCAGGAATATTCAATAGTGACGTCATATTGGATTAATATTGACAATTGAAAATATAGGGNAAATATAGCTCNTTTGACGAAATATNTACTTAGCCTACTATAGCTGTTGAACCGACCATTTNANGGGNTCTAACCATACCATATCGTATACGTCGGCAATATNGNGTGGTAATTGTCCGTAGGCTCATACAACNTGATTNTTGNAAAGTATTTACACAATTATACCATGATTNGGCCTATACAATTTGAAAAAANANACTTTTTTGAAGGCNTTTGTTTGAAACACTNTTTAATATATGCTTTGAACAATGTGTTTCAAACAACCGTTTGTTTTAAATGCAACCCTACTTGATGTCGTCCTACNATAGCTAAGTTATAGATTAGATTATTGAATGCAGCAGAGTACATTCCTGAATCTGTACCTATGGGACATTCGTCGACACATGTAAACCAGNAAGATCTTGACCAATCTGCTAGATCTGCATTCTACTAAGAGNACTTGTGTCCGAAGAATCAGTATTGCAGGCGCAATCAATAAACTNATACATATTGTACATTCTGNCCCGGTGCTGGAAATAGGACACATCGNANCGGCATATTTNTAATNTCACATCAGACCNATGCNCGTGGATTTTATCAACANCAATGCATATGCTNTAATTNAAATTNACTNNAATTCGTATGTTTCATGCATNGGATCAGTGGTTGGNAATGCGGGGTGCGCGGAACAAACNGTGNTTNAAACACTTTGCTCAAAACAAATGTTTCAAACAAATGCTTTTAAAAATAAAAATCTTGTTTTTATTCAAACGTTATCAATTGTGCCATAANTGCCACTGTNAAACATCTAAAAAGCCATGTAGTAGGGGCCTATACGGACGATTTGCATTGATTGCTTTAACCATGGACGTTGTTTTAAGCATGTTTGTTTTAACATGGTTTTTGTTTTAAATGCAACCATACGACATGTTTTATCGTTATGTTTGACGTTACACGCCAACCTACCAGTAGCCATGAAATGAAATAACACTATATAACCGATTTCATGACTGTCAAAGTGTATCTGAGTGATTAGGTCTTTTGCATTTCAGCATGCCCATCATCCCACTTCAAGTTCGCGACTAATACGCATAAGGATTATGTGCAATACGATGGTAGCGTACCGGTGTTCCGAGAGTTCACTGTATGCGTGTGGTTACGAACGAGAGGGATGGGTCAAACCGATTCATACGGGGTTATGAGCTACTGCACGCTAAAATCAAAGCGGTGTGAAACCCTCCTCATCCTTCTTAGTAATCTGAAAATTTCAGTTACGATCGACGCGGAGAGTAGTGTATATAAGTTTGACTCTACCTTCAAAATCGATCAATGGGTTTATGCATGCATCGTGATGTCCGGAGGGGTATCGCAGTACTACATCAACGGCACGTTTCATTCGAAAAGTGTGAAGACGATCAACGAAGCTATCCCATCTGGCGGCGCATTGATTTTGGGAAACGCTCAAGGAAATGATGGAAAAGGATCTCTACCTGGAGAACCTGTAGATAATAGTCACGGATTCAGCGGCGAAATGAAAGAATTTCAACTGTGGAACAAAATACACAGCGCAAAGGAAATTGATGATTTATTCAAATCCGGTGGGTGCAGTTGCAACGGAGAATCCACGGTGTCTTTTAATGAGCGCAATACAGTGATTAAAGGGAACGTGACATCTTTTTGGAATATCCCATGCCAATGAAATAAATCGACGCGAACGCTATATTTACGAGGTAGGCTAACCAATTTGGTGGACCTACATATGATAACCTGAAACTGTTGATCATTATTGCACTATCTTTGCCGTTTGGTTAAGTTGTTCTCGTTTGAACTCATTTTAACCAGGGGTGCAATGACACGAGTCACGATTCGACTCAGGTCGAAAATTGTCGTTGCCTCAACGTGACTCGCGTCCTTTTCTTGAAAATGGCAAATGACCTGATAGAACTGATTGAGTTCATTTCGACATTGTCTATACTTGTACTGGTGTCATTCAGAATGAGTCGATCAAGACATATCGCTCTATTCAAGCCTTGAAATCACTCCCGAGCAGGACCAGTCAACTGATTTCAAATGTTACCTCGTGCCCTTGCTTTTCACTTGAATACCATAAAAGCATATGGTGCACGGATCATAGCGTTTTTAAATGAGCAAGTTGCAACATATTTATTCGCGAACAATGGAATTGGCAAATACGATGATTGTCTGGTTGAACAGTGGCGTTAACGGCGATAGATAAGTTGGTATATTCTGTGCTCCCTTTGATTTAGTCGTAATCTGGCGTTAGCCCTGCATATGCGTGATGAGGAATACAAGATATTTAATTGGTTTATCATTATTAAACCGCGAGTCCGGTACTCTCGCATGTGTGGGGATCTATTGGGTCGAAGGTGGCACAGCTGTGCGACGATAGATATTTCAATTATATATTTGCGCAACTATTATATATTATCCAAGTAAACTGTATATAACGGTTTCGCATTGACGTTTTCGCTTCTGTGAATATTACCTTTTTGGTCCATATTTGTATAAAGCTGTGAACGTAGTGTGCACTTTTGGCCTTCTCGAAATTGATGTTGATTTTATCGACTTGTTACTAGTGGTACCTAGGGCAAGTTTTTGCAACTTTCGCAACTTTTTTTTACAGCTCCCGACAGCTTTCTAGATACTCAGAATCTATGTACTTAACGTTGTAAGCTACTTGAAGAGATTTTATAGTGCAACTTTTTGCAACTTTCCTCTATTTTTCATGCCAATTTCCACTGCAACTTTTATCGAATAATGCGGAAAAATGTAAAGTAGTGATTTAAAACATGCAATAAACTATTTCTAGTATGGTTCTATTATTCCCTTTGATTTGCATAACAAAGAGCTATATCATGAATTAACTGCATTTCAATGTTATCTATTGCACAATGGATTGTAAGCAAGAAGTTCAACTTCCCCTGCCAACCTCGACCGTGCCCGAACAATATGTAAATAGATCGCTTTATTGATTCTGTCGTTTAAATTTGAAATTCCCATTTCACGAAAGCCCAGGCGAGACCGCCGAAAATTACATTTTCACTGAGTCCCATTTTTCAGGCTATTGATTTCGCCAAGAGTGAGTTTTTCTGTAATGGCTTGGGTTAAGTTTGCAGACCTAGGGGGTTTGGGGTGTGTTATTCAACTTGTTTTAGGTGGAGGGGGTTATCGCTATGCTGTTTGGCTTTTTGGAAAAATTATTCTCACATTGCGCAACTTGATTGCTGTGTGCCGGCAAAATGTAGTTTTTGGCGGGTTTGCCAGACCGTTAAATGGTGAAATAACAGATTTGACACCTATGCAGGAACCAAGTTATACAACGGAACCTTTCGAGTATACCCTGATAATTCAAAAAAAAAACATAAATGCAACTTTGTGTGTTTTTGCTGCAACTTTTGCTGAAATTACATGCAACTTTTCACGTTTTTACTGCAACAAAAACTTGCCCTTGTGATAACTAGACTGGAACCACAGCGCCGTAGTCGGGTGGTTATAATAGGACCTACGAACATCGACGTATTTCCAGCAAAAAACTCAACATTTGTAACAAATACGCTGGAAAATAAGGGGATTTTTTTCAATCTATTCAGAATTGCTTCGTGGACCGGATGGAATCGTCTGGCGAGCGGAATGCGGCCCGCGGGCCGTATGTTTGACACACATGGATACAGTAACAGATAGAATCTTTGAGTTATGTTCAGTTCACTCATTTCAGCGGGTGGCTTATCCTTTGAGGATGGGCCCTGTGGTGATATAAGAGCCCCGTGGCGCCCCACCACTATGTCAAAACGACGATTTGTCTTCTGCTGTGATTGTCTATCGCTCCCGTATCTAATATGGTAGATTACTATGGAGCAAACGCACCTGAGGTGTGCATGTAGATATCCAACCTCTTCGATGTACTACGAGAACGTGTAATTCCCTTTGATTGACGATACTTTCTGACGACGTTCACCTCACGAGTCTGTTGACCTCGTGTCACCCTCTTAAAATAAAAAAGGAAAGTCCGCAGCACCCTATCACACTGGTTCGCAACGCTTTTGGCTTAATTCACCCCGTACTCTTGAGGGTGCGAGTTAGCGCAGTGGTATAATCTGCGGCTGCTACACCAATGGGTAGCGGGTTCGAGTCCGTCCGAGGACGGTTTCAGAGTTCGTATACTTAAGAGTTGGCGGTTTATCTGGGCTCCTCCTCCTAGAAGTGGGCCGTGCTCTAAGTTGGCAGTTGCAGAATGAAAATGAAGAATATGACCACCGTAGTCAACAAACACCATGAATACCTCAAAACAAACAAACCCTGTAATCTACCAAAAGATTTGGCAACGCCGAGAGTCGTCTATAGAAGTGGTCGCTGACGAAGTGCTTCTACCGTTTCCGAGCACTCAGGTAGCCTACGCTTTTTGTGCTTGCACTAACAAGGGCTTACGTTTTTAGACTGTTTACACGTCTACCTGAAAATATAACTATGCTTGCTTTCCTTGATTCGTGTTTTATGAGTAGAATTTTGTTTTGGGCTAAGTGGAATCACTCTTACGGGAGAAGTTGTCATATGAACCGCGTGAATTGACCTCTCAAACCCCCATCAATGTAGCTGCCGCAATAGAAGCGAGTTCTTTTACCGTCTCTATTATAATATTATCGCCGAAAGTAAACTTGAGTATGAGAATCGTCCTCCATGCAGCTTTATCACTAATCATTGATATAAATTAGTCGTATTGTTCGGTCCAGAATATTATCCAATCGTGGTTCCAACACGCAAAACGTATCGAGGCGGAAGTAAAGAGGGCGCCACTTTTTTGTCTTTACGAGATCCCAGAGACTTCGCGTGCGCTACGATGCTATTTCCTAAGATTTGTTTGGCAATCGACACTGCCTATCTCCCAATTGTCGATCTAATTAACCGTTGCATCGAAGCGTCCATGCGTGATCGCCAATAACGAATGCAGAGGCTTGCATGAATGCCAAATGCCGTTCCGCGCAGACCGCGTAGCATTAGAGAGGATTGAGGATAGCCGTGCCTTAATTTGTCAACTGGTAGTCACCTACTGTTCAATTGCTCCCTATAAATCGTTATCACGTAATTTGATGAACTCTATACTGTGAAGTATCAAATCCTTCGTCGGTAACAAAACGTTGCGATGCAAGTTTGTATTTTACCGGCAGTGCTATAGCACGCTACCAAACAAGAGGAAATGGATGACTTTGATTGCAATGCGAAGTTGTGATCATGAACATCACTTGGAAGGGATTGCATTTCTCGCTGATGTTTAGGAAGACAGTGAGTATCTTTGACAATCGCTTTGTCACACACAGGGCTTTGGAGCAGCCGTAAATTTGCATTGCTCCAGCTCCGGCGCTTTCTTCGATCATACACTAGCTCCAGCTCCAGCTCCGGAGCCGCATTATTACCACTGCTCCGGCTCCGGCTCTGAAAACTATTGAAGGTGGTTGTCTATATCAGGGGTGGGCAACCCGCGGCCTGCGGCCCATATGTGGACCGCGAGAAGGTTTTGAGTAGCCCGCGAGCTAATTTCCCATTATATTATCAAAATTCTGTTACATTATCGAAATTGAATTTCTCAGATTGTGAACTTGCAAGGCAAACCAAAAATATAATTAGTATGGCCGCGACACTTGGGATGTTGATGACTAAAATATCAGTTCCGACGCATTGGCAGATCCAGGGTCCAGCAGTCACATTTTTAGTAAATCGTCGTATACATTACAATAAACTAAAAAAGTAGTAAAATTTTTCTTCACGCTTCGCGTGTTTAATTGCCACACGATTTCTTTCTCTGTAGCCCACGTCTACCCCCACCTGAAAATGAAAAACGCCTTATTTAGTCGATTGAGTCTAACTATATTAGCAATTACGAGAGAAAGTATATTCGCGTTTGCGCTCGCAGAAAGATCGTCGACGATGAAATGTAGGCACAAAATGATTGTCGTGTATTAGTGGAAATCTTTGATATCGATATGTCCAGATGTCGAATAGTCCTGTACTTGCAAACTAACCCCAGCGGGTGGTATACAGTCGACCCGCACTGTACCCACGTAATAATAATACTAACTTTGAAAATTATACGCGACTGACGCGGCTAGTGGGCAACGCACTCGTTCGTCAATTTCATGTGGCCCTTTAGCCGAAAAGGTGGGCCACCTCTGGTCTATATAGAGTACCAATTTACCCGTAGGTTAGTTATCTATAGTAATCTAGAGCAGTGGTTCTCAACCTTTTTCACCTCGCGGACCGGTAAAATTTCCAAATATGTCCGGCGGACCGGTGAACTTTCAAAATTGAAATGAAGCCAAAATGTAAAGTATGTAAGGGTTTTTTGCAATTATATGGTGCTAGAGTGTGACATTTAGAGGGTTTCGATTGTAATTAATTATCTTCATGATGGCATCCATGTGATTTTGTGGTAGTGAGTCTGCTGAGTCGAGATAAAATTGCCTTTTCCAGATAAACGTGCTACCGCCGAGAGTCGTTTACAGTCTTTCGCACCTAACGCCGTGGGTTTAACCGACCACGCTAACACGAATAATATTCTTCTCTTTGACAATATCGAGAGAAGAAGCGTTTCGGAGTAGAACCAAGCACCTTGTCGTGGTACCTTGCTCATTGCACAATGCCACCAGACGCAGGCTACTCTGGCAACTACGAATACAATGCGTGCCGCAAGACAACACCTTACAGCAGCTGTAGCGGCCATGCGCAAACCCGGGCCGAAAAATTACTTCGTCAGCTCACCCCAAAAACGCTGGTCTTGGGCCCACACCGGGCGATAAGCCAAACTTCCGGGGGCTTCGCCCTCAGACCCTACAGTTGGGTGGATGTTTTCACCTGTACTTGTGAGCACATTCATTCTACTCAGTGTAAGCAGAAAGTCTATGCAGCTTAATCGCGCCAATAGCGAAAATTTCCGATCATTCATGACTGAATCGGTATTCTCGCAGCCGAATTTTTGGCACAACCTTCGTATCCCATGTTAGCCTGAACTTGTGTTGGTACGTCGCGGCGTGGTAATGGCTGACGACGAAATGCCTATTTCTATAAATTAGCGGTTCTTAACCTTGTCTCCAGTGCCCCCCCCCACCCCCAAGGAGCGATTTGGATTTTAAATGGGGGCGAAGTGAGGGGCGCTGGGTTCATGAGGCTGTATGGGGGGCGCTGAAGAAAAATGTCGTCGCAGTAGATGATATAGTAGAGGCATATGATTATATAGTAGAAAAATAGTTGTATATATCCCTGAGTTATAATTCCAAATTAACTCCAAAATGTTGAAAAAAGTTTCAAAAAAATTACACTATGATTTATGTTCATTTGCAAAATATTTTTGGGCCCTTTTCAAGCTCGGCCCCTCTCCAATTGGGCGGTTTGGGAGCCCCAGTTACGGTCCTGCCCGAAATGAATGAATCGAAAACGAATGATCGCACAAACTGCGCTGTTTAGCGATGAGTCAGCTCATATATGTTCTGTATTTGTCGCCTTCAACATTGCATCTTGAAATTAAGGTATAAAATTGTAATATTCGTGACGGACCGGCAGGAATGTCGTCGCGGACCGGCACCGGTCCGCGGACCGGTGGTTGAGAACCACTGATCTAGAGTCTGTCAGCCGTCAGTAACATCGGATGCAGCAACGAGAACGGGGTGCCGCCAGCTTGTGACGACATAATGAAGACTTGTCAATTGTCGATAATATCATATTTGCACTATACCGCACTTTACTCCGCGCCATTGCTGTGTACAGCATTAAAATTCTGATGCGGTGTTTACACTGGCACTGTACTCATTAACATTAAGCCATACAGCTCAATTCGATCTTTAAATGTGCGATTAATATTCAATTGTAACTGTAGTAAGAGCAATATGGGCGGATATAACGACGTGATCAATAGAAATTCTATTTGTACTAAATGGCCAATGGTTTGACGTTTGATATTGGTGCACTCGTTACCAGTCCATCTGGTGGTTG
>ATSW01016224.1:0-21350 GCA_000444245.1 Botryllus schlosseri | reverse complement strand
GCAATACGATGGTCTTGGGCCCCTATAGGGTGATAAACCAAACTTCTTCACCTCGCTGTCATTGGAGGCGTCAACCAATATGGGAAAAGGCTGTACACCAAGTTCAGACAAAATCATTTTCGAGTGTATGGAGCAAGACCACCAGTAACAAAGCTTGTAGTCTTGGTGTTGGCCGAAGCAAACTCCTTGCGATGTTATAATCGGGGAATATTGCGATGTGCAATCGTTGGTGAGGAACAATTGCTGGTTTTTGTCAGCATGGAATGCCCCAGGTATCCTCAGCAGCAGCTGACACACTTCTTGTGTTTTGGGGTATCAATATAAGTTGAAATAGCGGTCTTTTTCATATGGCATCCAGGTCAATGTCACAATTGCAGATATTGCAACACCGATACCAGAGGAAAATGATCGAAGTTCTGTAGTTATTGAAAATAAGACAAAATAAGGACGGAAGTCGAAAATAAGGACATTTCTTAGAAATAAGGACAGTTGAGTTTTCTAAGANGTGGCTCTTCAAAATAAGGACAAATCTTAGAAATAANGACGGTATGGCAACCCTGCATATAGATTAGGAATTCCATAACATTATTGTTCTGCGATTTTGTTTTACCCGGTGCGGCAGTAACTGATGACAGCCTAGTAGAACAACGTTAANGAGATATTGGTGGNTTAANCCCAACAANTTGGACACTCAGCACTCTATCCCTCCCGCTAGCCATCTCGCCTATTACCCGTGCANGTTGGAGCTTTCCAGAGAAACCGAATGTCAGACAAATCGTACTACATGACACCAATCCACTTTGTGTAATACAGNGGTGTGTATACATTTTCATATCGACTTAACATATTCTCTGATCGTGTCCAACTATTGACTGAGNTTTCCAATACAAGTAGACTTGGAAATATACATAGTATANCCGAGATATTGCGCGCAGCGCNAATAAAGTGATATTTTTTGCAAGACAGCCAGCAAATATTATATNAATTNAACGATCGCTCCAGCGCTGTTTCGCCTGAAATTTATACCCATCGCTTCCCATACTAGATAACATTAAATAGAACTTGTTTTGCCGCACGTCACAATTGTANGTCGTATCTTAGCCAGTTCTTTTGCAAAACTCATGCATATAGTGATCCGAAGTTGAAATGCAAAGAATTTTTACCAAGGATGTTATCATGACGTGAAAATTGTAATATGTAAAAAAAGGTTCACAGTGCAGAACCTATCAAGGTTCGTTTATGAACGTGAACGTCTTAGTTTCTATGGTTCACAGTCCAGGGCTGTGGAGTCGATAAATTTCACCACTGACTCCAACTCACTCCAGACATATTCATCATACCGACTCCACACATTTTCAATATACTGACTCCAACTCCGTCTCCGACTCCGACTCCAACTCCGACTCCAACTCCGACTCCAACAGTATTACCGATTTACTTCGGAAAATATATGCCACAGTGACGTTTAAATGACAATCATATAACCATTAAACATATGCAAACATATTATTAACGATGGCATGCAAAATTGTTTCATTGTGGGACAGCTCGAATCATTCACTAAGCAATTAACATGGAAGAATGCCTTTCTAAATATCCTTCCTTTTTCATATTTTATAAGTTTTTATCACATGGACTCTCTAATATCCTAATACGTATGAATCATTCAATCATGACATATATCCAATCCGGTATGATTAAAATGTAGATAAAGCAATCGAAGTGTAGCTCTTGAGTCAGCAACTAATACCGAGATGCAACTTACTAATATTCTCAGTACACATTATACTGATTACAAGCACACAGACTCTCACTACTAATAAACATTGGTCAGAAACGTACTTTAGGAAGTAGGGAAATAGCATATGTTTAGTCTACAGTCACTTACTCGAGTATTCAAGGACTAGGACTTGCAGTTGTCTTAATCATTTGTTCGACCCAAGCAGCTAAGCTACGCTACAAATAGTTTTAATTTTGTCAAATGGCAAGCAGCGTTTGGTTATATTTACATCAATTTTAAAATATTATAAAACGAGGCGATGTATTTACTCTGTCACAGTATCATGGAATAATTCCAAAAATTTCATCAATTTGTGACTGCATCGCGAAAATGCATATTGCGCTTTTCTTCCTCTGTGCAACTGAATTGTAATTTGCAAATAATGTCCAATTNTTTCTATATCATCACTAATACCAGTGATTGATAGTACATAAAAATCCTATTTTAGTTATTATTAGTAATTTAAAGATACCTTCGAAAGCAATTGTTTTCATAATAAAGAAGCCGAAGTCGGAGTCAGNGTCATTTTCACAAACTGTGACTTCAACTCCAGCCGGTATTTTCCCCACGACTCCGACTCCAGCCACTATAGTTTTCGTGACTCCGACTCCATTAAGCGAAAATTAGACAAACTCCGACTCCGACTCCTCAGCCCTCGTTCACACGCAGAACTTGTGTTCTTTATTCTGGTCGCATAATAGGTAGATACTTAAACTTTCCAAAGCTTTTATATTTTTATGACGTNATATTGAGTAATACTCCAATACTCGACTANACTTGAAGCCAAATAATTGATTCANAATCGCATCACTCCGGTAATCGGTTTTGACCAGCACTCTCAAGACGNCGGAGTGAAAGTGAAAGAGAACATCCANCATAGTAGTTCCATCTTTATGTGGTATCNAGGTCTCACGTAACCGCTTTGAGAAACCTCTGATACACATTACTCACCATTGCGTATTTATCGACTGTATCAAGCATTCAGGAAGAAAAGTAATTTTAGATAGTTGTCGGTTATCTGCGTGACTGCTTCATCTCGTCGAGCACGTGTACAGTGAAGCAGCGAAGCNAATTGACAATTGTGCAGACTCTTGGCCATATGCGGGAAGGAATATCGCTTTGACAAATGTAATCGGCACACCATGAATAGCAAAATAACAACATCATCGGACAACTTCGCCACAAAAAGCAAACAAGCCTCCATACCAGACTTGGACAACTAGAAAATTTAAAGCTTTTTCAAATTAGATTAGAATTAGATTAGCGGCATTTCGCTCTAATTTAGTGAAATTAGACAACTAGAATTATCTAGTTGTTCAAGTCTGNTCTATACTGCTCATCACTATCAATTCCAGTGCCCTTTTTAATCCCGGGAAAATAGGAATGGTTGCGGGTTTAGGACAGAGTGGCATCGGTGTAAAACTTCATTTAGATCGCTGATCCACTGTGGCTCACATAAGTCGAATTATCAAAGACAAAGTTGACCGCTTTTACGTATTTGTTGTAACTGTAATGTTTCGAGTGGGGCTCNAATGGCCTTTCCAACTTCGAGTAGCTTTTGAATTGGGCCTCTCATAACGTTTCAAGAGGAATCATCCAATTCCTGCGTGATGACTGAAATTATTTCCGTTGGATCTTACATGATTGAGGATTATCCAATTAATCTCAACGAGACTGTCGATAAATTACGTTAGCATGATGATGGGTATATCTGATCCTCCAGAGTTACAATTGAAATTTCGAAAAGTCAGTCATGCGATAAAAGTAANTCGTCCATGATCTTACTTTTATTCTCTTAAATAGGGGATAGGAAAATGTTTCGAGTCGCTGGTCGGATGGAAAAAATGGAAAGGNTCCGGGGGCATATAAACTTCACCGTTAGTGATTATGATAATACGNAACGCCAAGGAATTAAATATGAGGTTGACGTTAGTTAGATTCTTCCGTCACATTTAAGTTGCTGGTAGGGATCTGCCAAAATTTCTTTTAATCCAGAATAGTTAGTTTAGTTCGAGCTCCATTCNTTGTTAAGCTGTAGGGGTTGTTGTAGTTGCTGCTACTGCAAGAACGCAGGATGGCATTGGCATTTATCGTGGTTCATGGCCGGACCCACTCTCGCTTTAATCAGTTGCACAACATCGTATACGTGAATATGNAATCGATGTGAAACGCAGCTGAACATCACAATAAGATGTTCATTTCGTGATTGTGCTTCAACGTGCATTCGAAAAATGATACGTATCACCTGGAGACGGCTGCAGCCGAACTAATATCATATAGTCTATAAGGGTTAGGCCGGTAGCAAATGCAAGTGCTATGAATTCTGATAGCCGTGGCAGGCCGCGGGAGGCGTGTTGTTCTGATAGCATCGTATCATATTGCTTCAACATTGAAAGATATATATCTATACAGTAAAGCTATAGTGAAATTAGCTACATGTGGTCGGTNGTTGCAAAACAAGGCGAAGTTTATTCACAGGTATATGTTTGTATCAGGAGTTAGTTTACGNAGCAATAATGGCCGCCGTTAAAATTGCGTATTGTATTCGTATACACATATTCATAAAAATATTGTAGATTCGTTACATTTTGATAAGACGTGACGTTGCGGCGCAGGATAAATGGAATGTTGACTATGAACTCNATACCAGTGCTCTTCAACCTTTCTCGTCGTGGTAAACCCTTNTAACGTTTANTAAAAACACGNACAACCCTGATCACATAATACACAAATTCAGTATAGTCAGCCTAATCCAGGGGCGCTCAACCTTTTTGCAATTCACGNCCCTATGTTTCGATTACATATATAGCGGGNGATGGGCAAACTGCCGCTCGCGACTCGCATGCGGCTCTTTCAGCCTTTGATTGCGGCTATTCAATGATTGCAAATTCACATCGCGTATTAAAAATATGCTTATTGTATTCGTGTTGTTTCTTTCCTTATGGTTTACCCAAGACTTGTATAATATAGGGCAANGATTCTTAACCTTTTTTCTTTTTTTCTCCGGCGCACCCTTTCAAANATTGCCTGGATCTGGCGACCCCCTATTTTAAGTAATGTAGTAAAAAACAATGGTTAAATTGTCGAAGTCCAGTTTCATGTTGGGACTTCACTATTAGACTAGTCGGTTAATTACCGGTNTAATTGTATGTGNTATTTTCGGGTTCAAATCCAGGTTGTTATAACAACCGCCGGGTAAGGCCTACGGGTTCATAGCGTTTGGTTCGAGATCGAAGAANACATCCCGAATTCTCCTCTGCGATTGACAATACGGGGAAGTTAATTGGGTTTTGTTTAATTGCTTTGTGTGACTACTAAATCAACTGAGAATGTGGTAGAGATTAGCCCACATTAAATTTAGTACGGCACCAAGCTCNTAACTTTGACATNAATAGGGTAANNACACTAAGCAGTATCATCCTTTATGATACGATGAAAAAATATTTCGACGATTTAATTTTGTGACTCTGAAATACAAGTATATTTAGTTATTCAATTTGTCCAAAAAGCTTNAAAACATATTTAATGTACAAAGGGCATCACTCTGAAAAGTTGTACAGTACAGTTCGTNTTCGATTTCAACACGCAGTGCACTGCGGTATGCAATACCTAGTTCAAAACATTTCGANGAAAATAACCCGAGCTATCAGTATAATTATCAGTTTAATAATNTTTTCATCATTTCAAGACANCTNAAACTGCGATACAATGATAAGATAGGAAGGTGTCGAAACAACGCGGAGTAGCTAGCGTGACGGGAGTGTTTTAACGGGGAATTAGCAATCCAAAAGATCGCCAAATTNATTCTACATGAATTAAAATAAACCACTGTATTCATGGAAACATCGTAGGTGGATATTTCGCGATGAGCGCAACGAAAAACGCTGTGATTTGACAGATTTTGTCTAATGTTAGTTTGGAATGAGAACTCAGGGATATACANATTTATTGTTCTACTATANAATCATATGTCCTTACTACACCATCTACTGNAAGGCCATTTATTTTTCAGCGCCCCCCATACCGCCCCCGGAACCCAACGCCCCGCATTTCGCCCCATGAACGTTTCCGTCACCTTCAAANTCCAAATTGCCCCCTTGGGGCGCTGGACATAAGGTCAAGAGAACTACTGATATTGGGGATAGTGCCACTACAGGGTCAGAAATTTGCANTTGAACTCTCGAATCGAGTTNACATAAACGTTTCACANTCAATANTTGATGCCTGGTCATCAATCACTGATAAATCATTGTGTTCAACAATGAACTTGATAATGAATTATNCGCCAGCACTNGTCACAATCATTTCCGGGTTAGCAATGATGAATACNGCTCTTCCATTTGTATTGTTAGGCAAGCAATAACTGCAGAGTTTGGCCTAAGAAAATGTCGTCGAGNTTACCGAGCNGAAATCTTCCTTAAANTCTCACCAACNCTTGAAGGAACTTCTCCGCAATGCTCAGTCGTCATATCAGCCTGATTTCAAACACTTTGCAGCCCANGTGGAGACGCACCGTATCACCACAAAATAATAAACTTCATTCGATAGCCTACATTTCATTGTGACGTCAAAAATTCGTATTTATGAAATTTCTGTGTTGTGGCACTTTTAAAGCTAAGATATTTGATATGCGGCTCGCGCATGAANCTGGTCTGCCAAACCCTGCTATATATATATTGCTCCCTGATATATAGCATACAGTCGCGTTGCTGCGTAGAATAGTCATCGCCCATCTGGACGACCAATACTCGTGTTTGATTGGCTACTGGNAACTTCGCACAGCGGAGAGCCATTGTGGTGTACTGTGCCATCATTGATTTCTTAAAGATATACCTTGTNTTTGAAAGTTNATATTTTAGAAGCAGAACACATCACCAGGCTTACTATATACGTACCGAATTCGGAGTATAAATGATAGGAATAGTTATTNGGATCCGATTTCCAGTCGATGAATTACGNCGGTAATATTGGTAGTTTCATATATTATTGTCATTCTTAACCCACGTNATCAGATTTACCGGTAGAGCTGATGGAAGNGGTGGCGTCAAACATTNGGGTACAAAATTAATGATGATGCTTTTACCGGTTTTTATTAATCATTTTGTTGCATGTTGTTATTGCTTGACCTCCCATCAGGGTTGTAGGTAGAGGGATCAGATTNCTAGGACACTATTATATAAAAAGAATCCAAAATCACCCTGAATCGTGCCACGCGTGAAGAAAGTTTTCAAGTTGAATTAAAATATCGCAAATATCTAATCTAAAGTNNAATCAAAATAAGGATGAGCAAGGCTCCAACGAANAGGAAATNCTGAATACTAATCAGGGCTCGAGGTTTCCGGACAACCATATAACACGGTGACTCTCAAACTCGACCCCCCCTCCCGGTTACGTCCCTGCAATTATGTACACTGCGCTATTTATAAGCTTGTCGCAGGAATATTTATAAGCTTGTCGCAGGAAATGCCAATCAAAAATGACNGAACTATTGGGGTGGTTACCCCGAGAATCATTATAGACCGAGATCGCAAGCTTACACACATGTTAACTCNACTCTGTTCTAATCCAAAAGGAACCAATAAATAGATTANTAGCGGTTNAATTAGGAGGAGAAACAGATGTTCATGACATTACAAAAGGAATTTAACNTATAAGCTGCATACGGTTGATATAAACATTGTACGATTGCCCGCAGGCTGCATCCAGCCCGCCNGACTATTTTATCCGGCCCACAATGNGATTCTGAGNAAATTGAAAAATTATGTACCATCCAGAACATTTTTGACAAATGTTGAAANCTGTAGTAGTAACTACTTCCATTAAATACCCTCAAGAAAGCAAATGNCGAGCGTGTTCTTATAGGGCACGTTATAACTATGGTATCGTAATTTCACTCTACNCAATATTAGGAACAAGTCGGTGACATTGACACCCAATTCCGAGAAGGCGAAAATCGCACACTGAATTGAGAGTTCTATGGAAAAAAATACCCAAAGTAGTTATTCACAGAAGNCAAAACGCCATTGCATAACCGTTATATGCAGTGCAGCGGCAGATTATGATTAAANGGGAGGATAAGAATATGCCAACTTATATGGCCNTAAGAACCACTGTTTTAATAGTTTTTAACTGCGCTCAACCTGCCAATCATCGTATTTTGTGCCAATTCCGTNGTTTATTTCTCTAATTTAAAGACCGTGTTCAACCTCTAACGAANAAAATGGCAATATAGTCCGCGGATCGNCCGNAAAGTCGACCCAGACCGGCGGTCTAGAACCNCTGCTGTAGTCAACTTNGTCCTCATTCAAGTATATACATGAATTGACTTCATCTGATAATTGGGATAGTATGTCCTGTCGTCAATTATNGTAACAAATATTTTACACTGTTTGTATTCACATTTCCGCAGGTGCGGTTTATACGANNTTTGGATAAATATAGCTAATACTCAGGAATGCCTATGGTTAGGAAAACTTGTATTGGCCAATACAAGTCAATTATATCCGGGTTCAGAATAGTANCCTGCTGTATACTATAGGTCCACCAGTATGCTTCACGGGACCGAATCCAGCCTTTCTGAGTTGCGGATACCTTGCGCCGTCTGCGGAGGCAAGTCGTCCGGTTTTCATTACGGAATCCACGCTTGCGAAGGGTGCAAAGGCTTCTTTCGCAGAACTAACCGGTTAAAGCTGACCTACAAAACATGTAACGACTCGTGCAAGGTGAATGTCAGGACCCGCAACAATTGTCAATATTGCAGATTTCAAAAATGCATTCGCGCAGGGATGTCCCACAATGCGATACGCTTCGGTAGAATATCCCGAGATGAGAAGCAGAGGCTGGCCAGCAGATTTTCCGGTTCTAATTCGTATCGAGAAATCCCGCGAGTATTTACGAAACCACCTCCAGATCCCCGGGTTTCAAGATTGATACATTCCGTTTCCTCGTCATTTCAGCTGCATATTAGCACCACTCAAAACAAAATGGATAATCATTGGAATTCCTTCAACAGTCATCAGCTACCATACCATCACATTGACTCGGTGCGTGATATTCAAAAGCTGTACCCACAGTTACGTACGCCTCGAAATCAGCACAGTTATTCAATTTCAGACAGCGCAGCAAACGCTCTAGTGATGGACGCAGCAGCTTCCGGCATTATTCCGGAAATGAAATACTCACAAAGTGATATTTGCGACACCCCAACTGTTGAGAAGGAAGATAGCTTGCGCGAAAGCCCGAAGTCACCTTCAGTTGACAAAACGCCCATTCTGACATATGAAACGAATCGATTTGTTGAAAATTACGGGGAAATAGGCAATATTTTCCACCCCGGTAATCCAACAAACGACATCTCATTTCGCGGACATGCGATGGGTGAAACGTCTGTCGCAGAGGAAACACGTAACAGCGACAGGACACCAAGTGATTCATCAATAGATCCCAATGTACTTTATTTCGCGCGGAAATTACAATTTCGAATAGCTGATGCTATCTGTGCAATGTCGTACTTTTTGAAAGGCATAGCGGGCTTTCGAGACCTGCCTATTCCAGATCAAGTGATCCTCTTGAAATATGGCTCATGCGAGGCGGCCTTCGTATTGGTGTCGACATGCTTACGGGAACAAGGTTTGCTACTACCGACGGCGAGGCTTTTCATTACAACAAAGTTTCTGGAAAGTATGGGCGGACTTTCTTCAATTATGAAACCGAAATTGGAATTCGCCCGGAAAATCGCAGCCTTCAATCTCAACGATAAAGAGTTGGCTCTATACACCGCCGTGATTTTTCTAAACGGCGAGCGACCTTCTTTATCCTCCGTGAAGCAAGTCGACGCCATGCGTGCGAATTTACTGGAGGCCCTTGAAGCTGCGATAGACGACGCGGGGCACGAGCAAGTACAAATATACGCGAAGCTACTTCACAGAATCGCCGATTTGAAGCAGATCTTTTTCGAGCATACGAAAGTGATAAGGTCGGGGGGTTTACGAAATATATTGACGCCATTGGTGGATGAGATATTCGAATCATGATTAATGCGTATTGTATTAAAAGTTGAAAAATAACTTGTTGATCTATAGGCCTACAGACGGTGTAGGTTAATGATATTTATGCCGCGGAGTCCATTCGTCTGCACATGAATACGAACGAATGGACAACCCGCCCGGACACAAGATTGGCCTAGGTCTAGGTGGATGTCTCATTTCAAAGATTACGCCAAGTAGTTTCGATACCTTCCTATCTTTTCATTGTATCGCAATTTTGTGTTGTATTGAACTGATAAAAATTGGTAATTAACCGAACCGAATATTTCGTTCTTATTCATATACCAATCTCCATGCGCTTGTGACATTATTATAGTATAAGCATTGGCGACCAGAGAACAATTTTACATCTCACGTAAAAGATATGTTTTTTTAAGACGTGCACTCCGTATAGTGGTTTTTAATTTCACTTACTGTGGATACATTTGGGCTAAGCCCACGTGATGGAAGAAAGGACAAGAAACACAAATCTCTATAATATGCATAAATGTATAGGCTACTGCGCACATGACTGTTCTTAAAAACATTGATGTAACAACGATTCCCTTTTAGTCCGACAGCTAAGATCGTTGTTTAGTCCAGCCATTAACAATACCAATTTGTAATGACATGGAGGGCCCTGAGAAGACTAAAAAGTCTACCAGCTTTACTCCGTCACACAATCGCGGGAATATGAAATTAGCATCAAACCAATATATTATATATCCATAGGTGAAGCAACCAGACGACTAATAACAGTCCCATTTCTTGGGTATAGCAGTAAACGGCTTCGACTGTAGGATAGTTGTGAGTTAAGCCCTGTACCCTTGNCTGCGCCTTGCTACTATNANTNANAACCATATTGATCTCAAGCATTGCNTTTTGTGTACAAGTAAGAGATGAGCATGTATGATTAGGATTTGGGAAAACCGGATTTGTGAAATTTTGAATGATTTAGGATTNGATTAGGATTTATATTTATTTTCAATGGATTAGGATTGGATTTACCGATTGGAGGGAAGATTCATGTCCTGTAGCGAACGACGACAAAGTNTTACGTGCTACCGATGGTACTNCANGTNCTTTGGCATTCATTTCGCGTTTTATTTCTTTTTACAGAATAATAGGCATAGAATGTAGGCTTCTTAAGTGGAATTCTAAGTTTGAATCGGATTAGGATTAGAATACACAAAATTTCTCGATTAGGATTAGGATTTGGATCTTGGGATTTGGATTGGATTAGGACATAGAAATTTAAAATTCGCTCATCNCTGGTACAAGATCTAGTACAGCGGTTCCNAACNTTGTTGTCTTCGCGGGCCCCTTTCGGACCGTCACGGACCCCCACGAAGTTTTTGTTCAAATTTAGCTCATTTATCGTGCAATCGTCANGTGTCTTGNGCAAATGATAACTGTTGGCGNAATGATAAACAGCAANAAAAAATGAATTTTNTTNNAAATACGATCATACTATGCATGTAGAAATTGGTTTCAGTTCTATTATTTCAAAGCGAATTCTGCAACTGCATTTCTTGAAATACGTGGTCGTGTCTTGAAAATTCGCGCCTTCGATATGATATGAACGAGTGTCGAAAATCTATTTCCACAAATATAGGCGAATGNAATANTAANTCGTAACGCAACAAATATGGCACCAAAATTGACAAACAAATCTATGAATGAACATATAACGTCAAGCCTGGTNAGTTCTATCTAGCAGCTTATCTTGGGGGTAGAGAAAATGATTATGNATATAATATCACAGGAGAAAAAAAAAATTGTAANCATTTNGAAGTCACCGTGATTGACCTTACTCATCCAACTTTTTTCCNCACAATCCCCAACAAAACATCTCTAAACAGCAAACTGTTCGTATCAGTAGGCTATTGGCAATTTAGCAATTAAAATGAGTCTACATAGTATAGGATATTTCATCTCAGACGGTCATTCTGTTGATGTGANCTCTTGAATTTTACTANTAATGAAGCNAAATATTATNGTGATTTTCCGAACATAAAAAATACAAATTAGGTTTTCAACTATTTTGAGGCTTCACGGACCCCCTGAAATTGCTTCGCGGACCCCCTGTTGAGAANCANTGATCTAGTACGTATATAATATTCAAGGAATNTGTTGAGTTGACATAAAATCNTATTNAATGCNGAATAGCCGATANTGGATGAACGTAAACAAGAACTAAACGTAACGCAATTAGAATCAATTCAATCTTCTCAAAAATTCGTTAAATCTATTTGGCAAGGTGTGTAACAGTGGTTNTCAAATTGTGCTACACNACTAGACTGCAGGGGTGGGCAACCTTTTTGATATTCACGGCCGCATTTCCACTACTTGTGTAGGCTACGGCCGCATTCTAGTATATAGTAGGGTTACCATACGTCCTCCTTTAGGAGTTGTCNTCCTTTTTCNGATTTNTGAAAATGTCCTCCGACACGCCTAAATGTCCTGCTTTTTCAGATTCTGTTCTCTTTTTTTAGAATTTTGGGGTAAACACAGGGCAAAATTCGACCGAGATACCATAAAATAGNACTGAACTGACGCTCAGGCGGGACTGGCGGGTATTTCGGGAGCTGAGCTAAAGTTGACCTTTTTTTAATCAACCGACTACGAAGTGGGAAAAATTGACTAATTTTCAGGATTTTCCACCGGTATTCNAAGTTTGAAAATTTTGACAAAGTCTCCTCCTTTCCCGATTCCAAATTATGGTAACCCTAGTATATAGTGNCAATGAGTTCTAACTGGACGACAAATACCCATGTTGAATTGCCCATGTCCATTTCCGGTNAAATACGGACTAATCTACTCTTTCATATCGTCTTACAGNCATCGAAATCCCGAGTGGTNATATAATAAATAGTTACTGGGAGTGATTACGGACGAGCGAGTTTTTTTTTTCAGAATCACGAATGAATTTCGTCNATAACATTATTAGTTTCACATATNACCATCAAATATTCATCCTTTCACATCCCATGCGATCAGATTCACCGGTAGANTTGATGGAGGGACTGATTTCGAAAATATAGAGCAAGCTATAAATGATGATGTCTCTTCGGGTGGGCAAATTGTTTTTAGTCACTTTCTTGCATGCTGTTTTTTCTTGATGTCCCATCAGGATTGTCGGTACAGTGGTAAGATTAAGCAGTGTTGGGATGACTCGAGTCATGATTTGACTCGAGTCAGACTCGAGTCACCTTTTTCGCATGACTTGACTTGACTCGAGTCACATTGCTAAAATGACTTGACTTGACTTGACTCGGCGTATCAGAAATGTGGATTGACTCGTGACTCGGAGCAAAATTCACGAGTCAATTTCAAGTCATCAAAAATCAGTGTGGATAAAAATCCCTGAACCTTGCATTTGTTCGGATTGTTCGCCAAACGCTGGTGTAACCCGTGGGAGCGACCGATTATTCAATGATCGTGCGTTCTACTGAGCCTCCATTGTTCTCTCACAAATAAATTGACCACAAACGAAGTGATCGAAGCTTACAGCTCACGTTGTCGTAAACTAGTATAGTAAAGTAATTTAATTGTATAGAAGAATTGAATTTGAATATAGTTTTTATAGCCCCCAATCATTAGCACAGGCTCGAATTGTATCATATCAGTTTGCAAATGGGTAATGTATTGCAAGTTTTCAATTCGTTTCTCTTGTCTCTATTTTGGCTGGTAACTATAAACTGATGAGGCTTTGCAATTATTGACGTAGCTTCGCAGTTCTATGTGAGCGATGCAGCGCCTTCTAACGTGTATATTTAACTCTGTATTCATTCATCGGTTCAAAATCAATGACCACTCAATCTGTGTTTCAGACAGCTAGCGAAACGCAATGACGTATTCATGCCTAAGACTTCGAAAAGGCTACTTGACTTGAATTGTGACTTGACTCGTGACTTGACTCGACTTGACTCGAGTCACCTCCAAAAATCGAGTGACTTGACTTGACTCGAGTCACCTTCAAAAATCGATTGACTTGACTTGACTCGAGTCAAAATGTGCAATGACTCGAAATGACTCCTGACTCGAAGGTAGTGACTTGATCCCAACACTGATAGTCAGCAGTGTGATCTTTCTAGCAGAGAAATATCCAAAATCAACGCAACTTCAAATATGTTGGAATACTTAATTGTCTTAATTCTCAACGACAATTTCCCAGCGTCAAATTTGACCAGCAATCTCTAGTCGTAATATTACAGCCTGTTTCGACAACACTCGTGGGACCCAGGCTTTGGCAATTTCGCTATTCCGTACGAACATATTACACGTCTTCTCCGAGTATGATCTCATGACATGGCATTATATTAGAATATTTGTTACCAACTTTTTCAAGATAACGGCCAGTTCAGCGCCGTTGCACATACCTACTTATGTACCGAAAAGGCCAGCACCGGCCCGGTCCTACTAATTATTACAGAATGCCAGCACTCAGCGCCGGTGCCCAGAACTAATCTCGGGCTTATTAGGGAAGCTGACTCCTAAGAAAAGCTCTCAACATTCGTCAATCCTAGGTCGTAACCGCTGCTGTACACCAGAAAAAGTCGGTGGCCCGCTGAAAACAACGTCATGCCCCATTAACTCAGTCATGGTGCATAGTTTTAAAACTTGTGCATTAAAACAAACTTGAATGGCGACGAATCCTTCGCACGGTCAAAGCTCAACTTCGTAATTGCATTCTGTTGGTTCATTGCATGCGATTTGTATAATACGGATGGATTATAATTATGCAGGGTTTTCATTACTCAACCACAGCATAGTGTCATATATGGTGTCGACACAAGCAAATCTCACGGCTCAGTGACATTGTATCACGTCACACTTTCCATTTGGCTCAAGGCAATTTGACGGTCATTTTTGACCGACAATGTTCTTTCATATTCTCTGCTAGTTGCTGACGGTGACTCGAGTCAAGTCGAGTCAAGTCAAGTCAAGTCACGAGTCAAGTCACATTTCAAGTCAAGTTGCCTTTTCAAAGTATGAAGCATGATTACATCATTGCATTTTGCTAGCTGTCTGAATTACAGATTGAGTGGTCGGTGATTCTGCACCGATGAACGAATGTAGAGTTAAATATACACGAAACAAGGCGCTGTATCGCTCACATATACGTAGAACTGTTGAACTAAGTAAGTAATTGCATACCCTCAGTTTATAGTTGCCAGCTCTAATAGAGAATAGAGAAACGAATTGATAAGATGCAATACATTACCCATTTATACATATTGAAACACACTTAGAGTCTGCGCCAATGGCTGAGGAGTGCATAAACTATATTCGATTTCAATTTCAATAAAACAAGAGGTTTGGGTAAGGTAAGAACGTAGAACAGAAATATAAATTTTCTATTAAATCACTTTAGTATTGCTTTCACAACTACATTCATTGTAGTAAAGAATTTATTAACTCGAAGACTTTTCGTGTGCCCCTTATCGAGAGTTAACGGCACAATAATAAGCATACAGAGAGAGATTCAAACGAAAACCAAAAAGGCAAAGTATGACGTAATAATACAATAATAAAAAAATTAATGCTAGGCAAAGTCAGCTGTACCGGTAGTCATAACAAGAGACGAGAGAAAATCAAATTATACTATAATACACGGAGGACAACACACAAACAAATAGCGGTATATATTAATGGGAAATTTTGAGATTATATAGAAACTCTTTCTGCCGACATAAATCCGGATTGGTCAATTTTATTATGGTTGACTCCAAGACAGACAGATGGAAGGCAGATCTGCATTTAGCAATCACAGTGAACATACTGTCATTGTAATGACTGGCACACACCGGGTAGTTCATTAAATGTTGACCAATTGCAGAGTTGAACGCTGAGACCTGGTTATAGGAAGCAGAGTCAACGGCTTCCTTACACCGACGAACAAGTGCAGATCGATCGATAGGCTTGTTCACTGACCTAATCGATTTAGGCACATGTTGGTTCACTCGTTCAGCCAACCGCAAAGATGTGCGACCCACATACCGACTATCACAGTGGCATTGGAATTTATATACAATATTACTTGTTTGTAAAGCAGGGAGCACATCCTTGCGAGTTTGAGGCATGAGCGGCCTAGTCATGAACACCACTCGGGTATTTAGCATAAAATAGCACGATTGCACTGATGATCGGATTTGATTAGAAAAGCCGACTGACACTGACCCAAGCCAAGGGAGATGTATGTATACAGGGCATTTGTCTGGTCCATGAATTCGCGGCTGTTTGAATTGCGACATTTCCTTTTTGATGGCAGATTCAATTACGTAGTCTGGATATCCATTGTCAATCAACATGGATTTGATTTTATCAATTTCCGCCACGAGCCGAACATCAGAGCATATCATTAGCGCACGGTGAACTAATGACGAAATCAAATTTAATTTCCGTTGTTTAAGGCAAAATGAGTCCCAGCGAATATAGTGACCGGTAAACGTTGGTTTCCTATATACTGAAGTAATGAAACCGAGGTTGCTCTTTTCCACCAATACGTCGAGAAAGGCGAGTGAGCCGTCAGACTCTTTTTCGATGGTGAAGTTTAGCGACTCGTGCAAGTTGTTTAGAGAAGCTAAGAAAACATTGCAATCGTCTTCACTGTCGAAAATTGCGAATGTGTCATCAACATATCTAACATACATGCGCGGTTTGATTACATTTAAGAAAAGTTTGCTTTCTAGGAAACCAACAAATATATTTGCCAAGCTAGGCCCAAGGGGTGACCCCATTGCCAAACCATCTATTTGGAGATACATGTTGTTGTTGAAGCTAAATTCAACCGAACGGGTGGCAGTTTCAAGTAGCTCAATGAAGACATTACGCGGAAAAGGAGGTGGATGCAATGAACTATTATTATACAGCGCATCGGCACAGATATTGAATGTTTCACTCAAGGGGACATTAGTAAAGAGACTGGTGATATCAAAGGAGCTAAGGAATGAGTTCGAGGTATTTATATCAAAGTTTCTGATGTTGTCAACGAAGGTGAATGAATCAATAACGCAATTTGAAGAGTAGAGTTTACGCACAGGTTCGATTACCGTATTCAGCCATTTGGCCAAACAATGTTGCGCAGAGCCGACCATCGATAATATCGGGCGAAGCGGTGCGTTGCTCTTATGAACTTTCGGCAGTCCATACATGCGAGGTCTTTGTGAGCCAGATGGCCTCACCATCTCGTACACTTCTTTCGGTAACGCACCTTCTTTNTTNAAATCGAGTAATCTTNTCTGTAACTTTTTCTCCAATTTACCGGTTTNNTCATGTGATTCGGCGGAGCCAAGAAATTTAAATTTGTCCTCATNTTGTAGCAAGTGGTTCATTTTTAAAATGNAATCACACTTATTNAGAATAACGACNCCCGATCCTTTGTCAGGNTTNGTGATGTGGATACTNGAGTTGGAGCGTAGAGANTTAATTGCACGCCAACATTCATTGGACATGAAAAAGTCTCCAACATCCACTGGTGTTCCACAATATGCATGAGCTAGGTCACTCAATTTAGCTCGCAACNCTGAGTACTTCTGAGTCGGCATCCTGCGCATTATGATGGCGTAGTTGGCCAATAAGGACTTCAAACTCCGCAAAAATCTCTTCTCTTTTAATATTTTTAGGTGGCAAACAAAAATCCAAGCCATGGGACAGGACGAATTCCTCGGTGCTAGACAATTTATAATCGGATAGATTGAGAATAATTTTCTTGTGTACGTCCGAATTGCCGAATCGATGTCGAAATATAAACTTCTGATTGCGGTCATACTTCGCCTGGTTTTCTTTCTCTTTCTTAGCATCAATTATTGCCATATAACGGCAAAAGCGAATGAGGTCGAAGAGTGACAAAATTGTACAAATCTCTCGATTGAGAACACTGCGTTTCTTCGTCATTCGTACAATTGATAGACGCAGTTTCTCAATTTCACCAAATAGCATACTCATACTCAATAAAAAAATTTCATCAAATAGCATACTCAATAACACTGTCCATTGTCCACGTTTGCAGCCCGAATAAAGAACTATCACGAAAAAACGAGTATTTGCTCATCCGATTCATAGCAACATTGAGATGTAATTTCTCGGCTCGTGCTCATCATATCGAATTGTGCAATGGAATCACGTTTTTATCCTCTCCCTCATTTTGCGTAATACATAGTTATCGTTTTTTTCGAACCGTATACAATTGGCCAACAAGGTTGTGCTGATGATGAAATTGCGGGTATGCTGAATACCCACAATATTAACAGGCATATTTCGCATACCGAGGTTCGGCACGAATGTATGAAAATTGCTGTTAAATCCCCAGGAACACGGTTAGTCGGAAGTGGTGGCGCCAAAGAGGATAATATTCCTAATTTCGCGAAGGCCTGCTGTTGAATCATGTAAACTCAGCAGATACTGTTGCTGCATATATAATAGCATCTTATGAAATACGTCCGAGCCGGAGCTACCCCTCAAATAACTTGCTCCAGCTCCGACTCCGGCTGAATTTTATGTAGAGCTCCAGCTCCGGTAAAGATGCACGGCTGCGGGGCTTCGGCTCCGGGCTCAGGCCCCGGCTCCAAAGCCCTGGTGACGAGTGTACTTCATGAGAGTGATAACATTCGGCCAATTGGCGCCAGGTCTATTGAATTCTGTTTCCAACTGCACTCTGGCCTCTCCAATCGTTATATTAGGGCGAACTTTTGAATAACATGAAATTCATGAATGATAAAAAAGAATTACAATCATCCCAATCACCTGATGAGCCTAGACACAAAACTGGCGCTCTCCATGAAGAGGTACCAGATTCCTTTGTCTTTTGCCTGAGATTCCTGAACTTTTGTGAGAAGTTATACTGAAAAGCATTTGATCATGAATGCGCTTGAATACAAATATATATTGAATTCTGTCAACTCACCGAAGGTTTTTTTTGCCGTCAATATTGACCTGAATGCATGGATACTTCTCGCACATAGCCCGAGAAAATCGAAAGCGCTCCGTTTTGTTTTTCATGTCTCCATTTCGAAGGACATGATAAGCATATCCTCCACGAGTCTATTTTCGAGAGCGAAATAGAGTTCGCTGGTAGGGCCACTTGAACTTTCTCACTGAACACCGGCAACAGCATTTGTTCTACGCAGTTCGGCATACTCAGATGGTGTAATGCTCGTCTCACATGGATCATTCTAAAAAGATGCGGTTTCGTTAGCAAAATGATGATGGCTGAAAATACACAGATACTACATGACATGACAACACTCGGATGTTGTCTGTGACGCCTCAATAAATGTGTAGACAGCATATCGGTAGTTCCGATTCAGAATTTACCGAGGCCCGGATTTACTCGTTAAATTCGACCCTCGGAGAATTTTGTATAAAAATGTATTACCAACTATTAATGTGAATTAATTAAATAATTATATAATTATCGAGTGATTTGTAGGTCAGGGTATGCGTATAGCAAAAACTCACGGGAAATAACGCGGCAGTATTTACGGGGTCGAATTTACCGAGGGCAGAATTAAATCAGCCCCAAAAATTTGATGATTGACTTGGGCAAACTTCAGATTGCTGAATCCGATTCGGTCGTCAGAATTTCTCTATGCACGTCAGATTTTTTTGGTATGTATTTTTTTAATCTTCGTAATTTAATTAAATTTCGGCTTTCGTTAGTGACATTACGTTCAGCGTACAACAGCAACAGATCAAATATTGTTATTGAGATCATCAATAATGACGAAACCAGGGTTGCTTGAGAACAGAATAATTGAGTTTTCGGTGAACTGACTTAATCTTATAGTGGAGAATATTGGCATCATCGTCAAAGATTACAAGAAATGTTAGATAAGAGACTCACCGCAGAAGGTACAATATCTTGATATAGGGCAAAGTAATAGCTTCGATGAATTCACAATAGATTGCAAGCCCCGCTCAATCCTATTTTCGTTTTACCGGTATTGTAGCCTATACTGTGCATTTCCCCAGCATCTTACGTGACATTTTGCAGTTGTACGCATGGGGGAGGTTCTAACTGTACTGCATTGGGTAGGTACTAACTAGTAATTGTACATCAGAAATGTTGAATGTACAGAATACCCACATGGATTGAATGAATGGATAAAAATGAAACAATGACGTAGAAATCGTCTGTTGATATATCCGTGGATGGCTCTAAGCTGTTATTCTACCCAACAGTAGTCATGATATTCTTGGATCATTATTCCTCCCACCTTATTCATCCCCTAGAATAGTCACTCCAAAATTGTGTCTTTTTTACAATTTTAGTCTAAATATTTAAAATTAGGCTTAACCCTACAAACAAACGCTCTTAACGGCCACAACAACTAATAAATGAATATAGGTTTCAGTCGTATGTTTTCCTATAATCTGGTTCTTGTACTGTATTAACACCATTTTTGTGAATATTTTGTAATGTAATGCATTTGCTGCAAAATGTTCACAAATTTTTTAGTTTGCCGAGGTGAAAAGGTCTAGGAACCACTGTTATATGCTTATTTATAACATCTTTCAATCAGTTGAAGACTTGTTACTAGTATTAAATACAGGTGTTTACAAGTTTTGCAACTTGATTTCTGGTAAAGAATAATTGATCATTCACACAGTCCTTGGTAGCAAGTGCGTTTTTGCCAATAGAGTGTAATTGCCGACACACCATTTGGATGCATTTAAGAAAAAGTAGAAGTTTCTCCGTTTACCTTTGGTCAGCTATTTTGTTGATTGTGTTCTCCATATTTGAAAACAAATCTGTTTGTGAAATCATCTTATTGCTTATCTATGACCGAGCGATAAGCTACATATGAATATATATTATGTAAACATCCAATAAAATTAACTGTGGTTGATGAATTTGAAATTATTTCTTGTGTTGCAATTACTGCCTTTTTGTCTACCTGTGAATGCAGCTCAATGACTTTTGGCACTTGATATAAATTCTTCGTATTTAGTTTTGCAATTTGTTTTGGACCAATATAGGTGGAAAACTTGTAGATATTGCTAGAACTACCTGGATAATTACTAGGCAAACTACCACCAATTAACTTCCCACTTCTCAATTGACAGATCTTTTAGATTAAAAATGGAGTTGTGTGATATATGTAGCTTTCCAATCGAAAAGAGTACCAGAGATCAATATTTACGCCATATGCGGTTGCATATTGGTATGAGAAACTGTACCTTCAAATGTCAACAAAGCAACTGCCATGCTTCTTGCAGCAATTTCGTATTGTTGAAGTCACATTATGCTCGAAAACATCGAGTCGTGTACGAACGTAATCACAAACTGTATCCTGTTTCTGACTTTAACATGCAGTGTAAAAAAGAAAGTTGCAAAGAAATTTATGAGAGTTACCCCGAACTTATATGTCATTTGAATAAGCATATGAAAGATGGTGTCGAAGTGGAGTGCCCGCACATAGATTGTTGTATGAAATACAGCATTGTTTCTTCGTTCACCTGCTGTTTATCCAGACATCATGGCTAGAGCCCGACCGATTATCGGCTCGCCGATAATATCGAGTCGATATCACGCTTGGAGA
>ATSW01016222.1:0-13358 GCA_000444245.1 Botryllus schlosseri | reverse complement strand
GACTCAGTTACGCTGAAGAGCTGGCTGATATTCCATCTATTATTGTTATGGAGCCCTCATTGCTGATGCACACGTTTAACTGGGAAGATGATTACAAAAATACCGAGTATCAGGTAATTATGCCGGTTTAGACCGACATTCGGAAAATGTCACAAGTCACTACATGCTAAATAATGAAGAATTTCGGAGGTGTAATCGGGCTGGGTATATCGCTGCTGAACCCGAAAAATGATTGCTGCCTAATTAGAGCCCAGGAACATTTACAAATTTTATATCGTCAAGTTGTCAATTTAAACTCAAAATATTTTTCGATCCGCTATAGTTTGTTATAGGCTACACCCGAACTGGCGCTGCACGGTGCACAATACTGTGTGACATTCGCTCCAAATTAACGATATCATTGATACCATATTATTTGCCATGCATTAAGTCAAGAGTCGAATGACCTGAGCATATCGAAATAAAAGTATAGCTATGTTGTGCAAGACACGCCATAAGAAATCCACAAGAGAAAGTAATAACTTCATCTTCAAGTTCATGGGATTGCGCCTCTTTTAGTTCGTATTGTGCCATCATGCACAATGAATATTGCGATATTCGATAAGATTTGTTGTTATCTTCAGCTTGCATTTTCCAATCGGGTGGAGAAGGTGATTCAGAAATTCAAACAGTCGTGGGTGTACGTCGACGCCGGAAACGCTATGTATCTACAATGGACTGAAAATTTGGAACATATCATAAACGCTCTTAAGAAAATGCCTGCCACGCTGCGTGGCTTCTCGATCAATGTCGGCTCTTTTGTGAACAGCACATTCAACAGGCAGCTGGCCGACGAAATCCATTGCCAGACGGGACTGCATTATGTTATTGATACGTCGCGTAACGGGGGCGAATTCTCAACCAGGTAAAGAGCTATTTGCAGGCTGATTCTCATATTTGTTACGGCATGTTTTCGGTCTATATTCATATCTTAACACTTAACCATTCGCTGCCGGTCAGACAGAGTTGCGATGTGTGGTCGAAAACTCAACCCAGCTACCTAAGAAACCATGGTCAAGTACTAAGCTATAGTATCTTCTATAAGGAGAAATAGTACAAAGAGATAATCAGTTTAATCTCGTAATTACGTGGGCTACTTCCAATGAAGAGATAAACACTATTTCCCCTTAATTACTCAATACTTCTTCTTCCCACTGTAGCTTGGACATATTGCCATATTTTGCCGGCATTTTCAGATCCATCGAAGAGATCAACGAATGCACGTACGATCCGCCCATGACCGAAAAAGGCGTTGCACCCAGCTGGCAAAGCGGTGCTGCGATTCAGCAATATCAGGCACATAGGCTTGCCAACAGTGACAGTCTCCCGTCGCCAGACACGTCGAGGGCTGGCAACACGGAAGGTACGGTGTCGTAAACGAGATGGCTGCCGCCATGATACATATTAATGAAATTTGGTTATTTCCTAACAGTGGTGGATACAGACGAGGCTCCGGATTATTCATTTGGGGGAATATTTGGAAATTCGAAGAGGCGGCGCAAGAGATGGAATCTCCCCGGTGATGAAACAGAGGGATCTGGCCCAATCTATGAAGCAGGAAATCCCGCCGCAGGAGGCTCGCGTTAGTATATATATTATATATACATATAATTAGAGGTGGTCAAGTAGTCAAGAAAGCTACTCCAGTAGAAGTAGAAGTAGCGACGAAAAATCTATTCAAGTACGAGTAGAAGTACTTCTTCCATAAGCAATCCAAAATTACTTGAAGTAGAAGTGAAATTGACTGACTTTAAATCTACTCAAGTAAGTAAGTAGTTGTGAAAACGATCGTAATTCCAGGTGGATCCGACTCTGGAGGTGGTGATTATTACAACGCATACGGCGACTTTGACGTTAAGCTGGTTAGCTGCGTTAGCCCGCCTGATCAGGAAGGGCTGGACGCCTTCGTATGGGTCAAAACGCCCGGCGAATCTGACGGTAGGATGTACCCGGCCGGTACTTTCCACCAGTGTCTCTTGGGTCATCTCATCGAATGCACCGATACGTGTCCTCAGTACGTGCCCAAATTGAACGGCGTGTTTCAACGGAGCGACTCGTGCAGATGCATCGACGCGTGACGAGTTGTGCGTTTGGGGGATTCCCGTTTCATTTTTCTACCTTCCTTCCGCGATCTTCTACCGTCTGCAGATTTGCAATTGTGCAAAAGTGCTTATATGCGACAATATAGTTGGTGTTCCTGCCAAGTGCATGTCATGTTTGTGATATCTCCAGATAGCGCTGGTGAATGTGGGCGGGGGGTGTTTGGCTTGAGACAGATATGATATGGCAGGAAATCAGTTCAAGTTATTGATATGAGTTTAGCAGGTCGGCAGCAGATTTAGCTGGTCGATGCGTTTGAATTCAGCATTCGGTGCTTTGATGTTCGGATATATATCATCTTCAATTTATACGCACGAAGACGTGTTGGTAGATTTGGTTTCACAATCCATAGACATCGTTGCTGCTGTGGCATATTGATGAAAGTTATCGCGGGCTCATCCAAAGGACGGTTCCGTCTACTTCAATGAGACGAGACCGCCGTTTCAGGAAATATATTTGGAGTGAATATGCAACTTTGTTGTGATCCAATATCGGACGGTTCCGCCCACAGACCCCCCTTCGTGACGGGATTTTTTTACCACTACCAGTAATGCCAGTTTTACTGTTACCTGTATAGGTGTATGTAGCCGCGCAAAGCGCGAAAAAGTTTCATACTCAGGATGGAATTTTGTGTGCAATATTGGTATAATTGCATATAAATGCTATTAATTTTCCATCCTCTCTTAGTCCATGTGAAAAGATTTACTGGATGAGCTGTATGCGGCGGTCAGTTGCGCCCAAGGTAATAACACACTTCACGAGATCGCATGTTGGCCAAAACTTCAGTAGTCTTGGTGTGCTGTGGAGCGGTAATGGCCAGCGCAAAAATGCCATTTAAAAAAATGATGCGGATTTTTGTTCTCGGGGCGCTGAGGGTATCTATATTAAAAAGTGGACATTTAAGTACAGCAAATCACGCATAGCGCGAAGAAAATTTTGAAGTTGTATAAAATCTCCCACAAAATACTCTAAATTTATGATTATTTGAGAAATTACATTGAGTCCCCCTTCGAGCTCGCCCCCCCCCCCAATTGTGGGGTTTGGGATGCGGCAGTTACTGCTCTGGTGACGACCTATGGTTTATTAATTTAGGAATGAGAATTTATTACGTCTGAATCATCAGATAACTTGGATTATATAAATGCGAGTGAGTACCACCACACCCCATCCATACTAACCAGCGTGGAGTTCATCGCCGTGCTTACCAAGATTGACAAGTTTCAAGTTGCAACTTCCCGATCAATTGCCCTAACGCTCTATCAACAAGCGATCTCCTCTGGTTGTGATATTTCCTGCTTCGGGTGACTTCTTCAATTATGATTTGAAAATAGACTACTGCTGCGCGCAGTCGAATATATTATGATATAGCCGGCGAAACGCTGCTCCACATTTCCCCTAAACCAGTGTTTCCCAAATGGTGGGAAATTCTCCATTGGTGGGGAATTTTTGGATTTCTGGTGGGGAATAGACTCACTTTTGTAAAACTCTTTACAGTTGCTGAACATGTATTCAACGGAGATCGTGGACTCGATAATTGATAGCACAACCGGACTCGTTACAACTGCAATTACATATTTATGTTATTTCAAGTTCTTTTAGTAGGGTGCGAATGTGTAGTTTAGGGCGGCTTATATATATATATATCGCACGCATGAGTTCGTCAACACGAGGAAGTTTTTCTGACCCATGAATTATTCGGCATTTACGGATGTAAATTGATGCTACCTCGCAACATTTGGAAAATTTACAAACCCCTCCTATTTTTGTGTTGGCTGTGCATCGGGGTAGATACATATATTTATGGAAGTGCGTTTACGGTTACCAGTTCACTGCTGTGTAGGGTTACCATATTTTGGAATCGGGAAAGGAGGACACTTTTTCAAAATTTTCAGACTTGGAATACTAGACTATAATTCCGAAAAATGGTAAATAAGGTCGTCACTCTCGTTCGAACCACGAATTTTCTATTTAAAGTCATTTATGCCCATTTTCACTCGTATCTACCCTCTATCTTACTCCTAAAAGTTGTAAAGGAGGACATTTAGGCCAAAGAGGAGGTATGGTAACCCTACTGTTGTGTTGGTTTTATTGTGCGCTGATCAATTCCGGGGATCTTAACAATCTCCAATACCACGTAGGCATATACCACTTACCAAGCAAATTCTTGCAAAATGTTATTGGAGGTAGCTTTTTAAAGGGTGGTGTGGATATTAAGATTTTAGGTGGGGAATGAAGGCTCGGATTAATTCGGAAGTGGGGAATTAGGATAAAAAGGTTGGGAACCACTGCCCTAAACGATATCTAGCAGTGTCGCATGTATGCGAGAACTCGGGATATAGTAACCTCTACGCCAGTGGTCGGGAACCTATGACTCGCGAGCCATATATGGCTCTTTTGGGTGTAAGATATGGCTCTTTGACAAAATTTTAATTTATCAATATTGCAGCAACTTCTTAGTAAATTTTCGTGACTACCCGATTATAATACTATCGTGACAGCATAAACATGTCTTTGAGAGGTCAAGACAGCGGGGTAACCAGGGTTAGGGGTTCGTATCCTCGTATAACTTAAGATGCTGTCGCGCCAGCGACTATAACACGACTGGCGAATTCGATCTACCCGCCATCACGCGCCTCGAAATCTTGGATTGCACGACATCTTGATTGATATCTTGACATGACGACGCTTGTAGGACAATGCAGCTTTCAAATACACATTTACGACGATAAACAACTTCCTTGGAAGTGACATTACCAATTACAATTTCAAATTAAAAACAACGACATAGCTATCCAAGTTCTTCATTGATAACGTAAATAGCTTTCTATAACCGCAGTAAAATGAAGATGTGTAGCGTATGTTACACCGAATACTTTAGAAGTCGATCAATAATTAGAATTTACGAATCAGCGCGACACTTTTTTTGAATAATATCAGTGATGATAGATTCTAAGGTATTTACGATGAGTTGCTCTATCACAGGTGAGGCTTACCCCTCTGTGCCTCATCTGTACCGGAACTCTCATTTCGCGATTTATTTTCGAACAATGTGTGAAAATTCCGTGATTTTGGGAATTGAAATGTTTGAAATGTAATCATTCATAAACATCGATGAGAATACCAATAATAATCATTGAAGGTTTCACAATTTTCCCTCGCTCATCCCTGACGACACGTGAGGCACTGCCTCACTTGCCTCCCATAACCCCACGTCACTGACGTAGCACACCCTGCAGTGGGTATGTACTGCTGTAGTGACCATGTTTGGCACCACCTACGCACGTGGGCAGAAAATATGGCGCACACTACGAATCCTATGTATTAGTGCTACTAATATGTCGCGAATTTTCAATTCCGACGTAACAGTTGATTGACATGTATGGCTCTTTGGGAGTTACAATTGGAAATATTGGGTCAATATGGCTCTTCGGTCGAAAAAGGTTCCCGACCACTGCTATACGCGGTTTATTTTTCGACATTATGTTTAAGTTCAGAACTATTGTTTGATTCATGGGTCGGGAACCTTTATAGTCAAAGGAGCCATTTTGATCCAATATTTTTAATGTAATCTTCAACGAGTCATATAAAAATCAACTATATATCAATCAACTGTGAAGTCACAATTGAAGACTCGTAACATCATGGCGACTAGGGTCGCGTGTTGGTGGCTCATATACTTATACATAGACTCTAGCGCTATATACTTGCAAGAAAACGGTGGCATACTTTACACTTTAGCTTAATTTCAATTTTTTAAAGTTCACTGGTCCGCCAAAAGGTTGAGAACCACTGCTCGAGAACAGTGGTTCCCAACGTGGGTGATATCGCCCCACGGTGATCGATTTTGAGAAACAGGGGGTGAAAATACCAAAGGGGCGATTGGCGGGAGAAACGTACGAAGGGGGTTTGTTTGTTTGTTTTATTGAGATAACAACAGTGGCGCTTTTCGCCTGGTAAGGCCATGTGCGCCACGACAGTAACATTTGTAAGATTTCATTGTCTTTGCTTTTTCGTCATCTTTCCGGGCGACTTTTCACGCTCGCACTCTTTCACCATCGGCCTCCCTCGTTTTTCATGCGCCCGTATATCTTCGTCTGTACTGCCGACTTTTTGGCGCGGCTCGCCTACATCTGGGCTTTTCAATGCACTGCGACTGCAGTGAGGTCAGCGATGAGGAGCCCAGAGAAACCTCCGACACGTAGAAGTTGGTCCGAACAGGGATTCGAACCACTGCCATTGGTGTCGTGGCGCTGGTGCTCAACCAACTGCGCCACTCGCTTCCCCGTACGAAGGGGGTGAAAATGTTGCAACACGCAGTCAGATATATTCAATTACCGCCAAGCCAATACCGGCACAAAATGAAAATCGAGTTATTCTCGAACTGTCGCGAAAGTTGACAAAAGGTTAACTCGGCACAAACTATCCTCAGATACCGGGATTTCCTGGGATCGTTGCGAAAGTTTACCTTTTTACAGTCAATTTACCAGCGAACAGAGTTAGCTGTATAAATGTCCCGTTAATATGTCTTCTTTCTCAGAGCCGAAAATATTGGGGCTCATAAATATATCTCGAGCTTGATCAGGGGGCGATGAGTCGAAAAAGGTTGAGAACCACTGCTCTAGAATGTCCTGACTCCCGAGCTTACACCGATCGTCAAGTTACATTGCGGGCATAATTAAATGCCTTGTATCAAGGGCGTAGCCAGAAAAAAATATTTGGGGGAGGGGGGCGAAAAATTCGATGACGCAAATGAACTCCCCCTTAAAGATAAGGTAAAAAACGATGGTCTTGGGCCCTTATTGGATGATTAACACAACATCTGGGCGATCGTTATTCATATATTCCACTCACAGACATAAAGTGATGTGAGAATATAATGATTGTGAAAAACTCAGGCGGCCACACTTTCGCGCCAAGCGCGAAATGTTTTTATGGTTAATGAATGAAATTGGTTCATTATTACGTTTTGGTTATCTGATTTACCGGTAGGGCTGATAGAAGTGGTGTCAGGGGGCACTTGAACATATTTTAATAGCACACGGCAAGACTATTTAGAGTTTCTAGAGCAGGAGTGGGCAATTATTTTTCACCGCGGGTCAAATGAGAAGCAAATATGTTTTGGCGGGCCGAGTCAGAAATTTTAGCTGTATTCTTCAGCGCATTGATTTTATTTCTAAATTGAAAGCAGTGAATTACACTAAATGGTGCTCAGTGGATGTGTTGATATTGGGGAATGAGCAAGTGACGGTTATATTAGCCCCAAAATATTTATTTGCCGTCATATTTCGAAACAATGTTAAACATGATAGATTTTGAGCTCTCTTTAAACCCATATCCGCGTTTTTCTATCAATACATTAACATGTATTTGGGATGGTCGAAACAGCACTTCGTCAACATACAGATATAAACCAAACTTATGGGAGGCGAGGCGTGGCCAGATCAGACCCCCAACGGGATGCACGTTTCAACACTACTTCCGAGCGAGATTTCTTGTATACACTATAATTGGTAACGTTCAATACCCTAATCGCGCCAAGCGCGGAATTTTTCCATAGTTCATGTTTCAATCGGTCAATAATTGTAATTGCATATATATTGCTATATTTTCTACCCTCTCTCAGCCATCGTACTCACTTNTACCGTAGAGCTGAGTGAGGTGTTGTCTTGGAAATATTCGGGAGGGCGCGTTGGTATAATTATACTTCTTTACACGTTGTTATTTCGTGACTTCCCTTCTGCTATGTGAAAAAATATTGAAATCACCAAGGCGTTCGAAGTGAATTTGATCAGCAGTTGCAATTGCTGTGGCTATAGTCGGAGTCCCGCGTTTGCCTAAACTTCACCTGTCTTGGTGAGTCGTGGCGCGGTAATGGCCGATGCCGAAATGCCCATTTCTATAAATCTGTAAATCTCGCGTAGGGGGTTTGGGGTGCGACAGTTACGGTACTTGGGATACAATAAAGCTTATTGTCTCGGTCGCTGGCTTCCGAGCAGTGTGTAGCTTGGCGAAATGGCCTTGTTGTTGAGCCAAGTCTGCAGTTCTTCCGAAATTCGCCGGCTTCGTGTTCTTGTCATAGAACCGAGTTAAATTATACTCAATAAACATGGCGACCTGCCCGTCACTAACTACTAAAGAGACGGGTTTACCCCTGACTCCAGTAAACAAATATTTATTCCTTCGAACCTTCTTTGAATTTCAACTTTCGGCTTTCTCTTTTTGACAAACTTTATGGGTGATGATAACTCGTAGGAATCACAGGTGCTGAACTGCTGGTTGACTTGTTTTGCGAATTACGGATTTGGAAACGCATCACGTAACAATCTGAAGCACAGCACAGACCGTAAAATGCATAATGTGACAATGGCAGCAAAGAAGGTTTGGTGACTTCTTGTAGCTAATTATAACGGCATAGTTTGATACATTGACTTTATATTGAATCTGGATTACGCATGTGAGGTACGCATATAGGCTGCGTAATCGCGGCATGGTAATGAACGGGCTTGATAGTAAACGAATTTGCGGCTTCAGTTTATACATCCTATAGTTTTAGTCCATACGCAGCAACATTAAAAAGTAGGTTTTATATTTTGAATTTCAAGCAAACTTTCGCGGGCCGCACAGAATAGCTCCACGGGCCGCATTTGGCCCGCGGGCCGCACTTTGCCCAGGCCTGTTCCAGAGGGTGGGCGCCCGACGGGACAGTTTTCATTATTGCTGTTACTTCATGACTTGCAGAGAAAGCTGTCACCACTCGAAAGATCGCTCACACGCAAGGTCGTAGCCAGAAAAACAACTTTTTATGGGGGAAGGGTCAAATTTTTTATGAGTTTAAGGGAGCTCCCTCGTGGGAGCTCCTCGCAGTACCGTACATCCTGCCATGGGCAATTTCATCAGTACCCTTTATACATACGATTCTTAGACGCACGCACACACATACCCTATGGAAGCTTCCAGTTGCTAACTATAGCCAGTGGTGGCTTTTGGGGTGGGCGACGTGGGCGGTCGCCCGGGGCCGCCCCTGGTCGAAGGGCCCCCCTCTTTGGTTTTAACGCTTTTTTCAAGGTTTGTAGCGAATAGACGTGGAAATCCTTGCACCAATCAAGAAGATGATGATTGCGTTCAGAAGAATCAATCATCAAATCTCCGCATTTGATATATATGTCCCATATCACGACAATCATCAAGTCTGTGCATGCCTGATAAGTTGCTAGGCGAAAGTGGGGTCTGGGGGGCGAATCCCCCCAGAAGCTGCGATTACATACTTATAGCGGGTCCCCCGGAAGTCTTGCCCAGCCCCCCCCCCAATCGTAGGGCCACCACTGACTATAGCTTGTATTAGGCGATCGATCCACGGACGAGCACAAGTCGCTGGCATTATGTGATGAACAATCAGTGTGAATTTCGGGCCTAGTCGCGCGGAGCGTAAATTTTTTTTTTATAAATGAAAGAATTTGATCAATAATATTGGTGCGTGTATATGAGCAAGTGGTGTCCATTAATAGCCTATTAATTACTTCGTTGAAGCACGGTTATTTAGTAACCTCAAGTGAAGATTGACGCTACTTTATAGATTAGAATCGCTGATACATACCAGACCGAATTAAAAAACTCCTTTGATCAGACTCGTGCGATTTCCAATTAACACTTTTTGACGGGAGGCGGCGATATTTTCCTGCGCCAGTCGCATTTATGTCGGAAGGATCTTATTACAGGGACAGGACCATTAGGCGCCAGCCATTTAAGCACCCGAAAATCTATATCGAAGGCTTCCGAATATGTGTGTCGGTTTTATGGCCATCAATCATTTTGGGAGCTCACTTTGCGGAGTCGCATAGCCTACTTTATATGCCTTCGTGTGTCCCCGGAACGGAAATTGCCGGAATTAACACTCCCCGACCCCATACTGAACTGACACTCCTGTCAATCAACCCAACTACCTGGGTTATTCTTGTATCTACTGGCGCTGTTGTATTCTCCTAATTGAGAATGCAGCTAAATTCAATTATGGGTATTTGCGGAAGAATTTTTTTCGGGATACCGATAATGAAATGACGTCGTGTACGGACGCTAAATCGCGTGAAGCGCGAAGAAAATTTTTAGGTTTCATTCATCTTCCCCAAAATTATGTATGATTTATTGATTTTACGAAAATTTACCTGAAATTTGGGGGGGGGAGGGGCGATCGCCCTTTTCGCCCTTCTCTGGCTACGCCAATGCCTTGTATGCCATGGAAACATCGCCCCGAAAATACATTTCTCTTGAAAAATCATACAGAAGATGACAGTTGATTTAGATTCCAGATAATCGTGCTATACTTGACATTTGTTACATTCTATTTCTCTGGCAATCATGCGCCACCAGAAAAAGAGTCTCGCGAGCCACAGGTTGCTGACCCCTGGTTTAGTATCCCAATGTTGACTTTTGATTGGCCACATCCAGGGTTGCATTTAAAACAAAAATTACTTTGAAACAAACATGTTTTCATTGTGTTTTTGTTAAGCCATGACGTTATGGAATTGTGACGTCATAGTAGATTGACATTGACAATTGAAAATATACGGTAAACATAGCTCCTTTGACGAATATATACGTATGCTATAGCTGTTAAACTGACTATTTTAAGGGTTCCAACCACCCCATCTCATATACATCGGCTATATCGGGTAGTAATTATCCGTATAGGCTGATACAACAGGTATTTTGGATAGTATTTACACAATTATGGCATGATTTTACAACTTAAAAAAAACACGATTTTTAAAAAGGCATTTGTTTAAAACACTGTTTAAAACATGTTTTATACAAAGTGTTTTAAACAGCCATTTGTTTTAAATGCAACCCTAGCCACAACGGTAGATCCTGTGACATGATCGATTGCTGCGACTGTTACAGTTATGTGCCTATCCTCCCATTTTGAGACAGAATACTTTTTGATTGACTCCCCTGTGGTGAAAAGGGGAAATGAAGTTTGCTCTTCACGAGGCTCTTGCTCAACCCCTTGAAATGGCATTTGACCAACATGTCCGCTTGGTTAGAAATTATAAGAAATCATAAGCGTGACGCGACCGAACAAATGGTGGCAATCTGCTACTAATAAACTGTAATATGCATAGATACCGGATATACCAATGGATCCGCACCTAATGTATTTATCCATCATTTCGTATGTTCATGCGAACAAATAGTTGTTGCCGGCCAACCATCTCATTTGTATTACATATTGATTTGTAATTACACCTCTGCGAGATCTATCTGGCCTGTGCAAGGCAATCTTTATTCTGAAGTGGCACTTTGTAAAATGTGTTTGACGGTCGCTTTGGACTCGGTCGTTCTACAAAAAAAAATACAGGTTTAGAAATGGTTCTTCACATGTTCTGCTTCCCAACAAATCAAAACATTTCCTCGGACTGTGTATTATTCGCATTTCGTCGTTTCATTTTTCATTTTAGATAACATCGACACAATGTTTAGCCGACCGCCACGTCGATAGCAACTATTCCATAAGTATCGTGTTGAAGTTTCTCACAAAACGTGTTTCAAACCAGTCTGCAAAACATCATTATCGAAACGGCTCTTGTCTCAGATTGCGGTGATCCAACTTTCCAACCGAAGTACTAGATAATCGCAACCATAAAGGCGCCAGGACGAAATGTTTAGGAATGATCGTAGAAAATTAGGGTCGGGCGCGAATTTAATTTACCAGCGACGTGGCGTTCTATCAATTGGATTCAATTAATCCAATCTACTCCGCTACAACTATCAAAAATTGTTTTACCTCGATGTTTGCAAAATGCAAAATTTGCCGTGACGTAGAACGTAAGTAGATTAGCGCGGAGCGGATCGACAAATTCTCTGGTCCTGCTCCGATCCTGTTTTTAAAGGTCTGATCCGATTTCGGTCCGACTCCTACGCCGGATTTTAGAAATGACCGTGTTCCGGTCTGAAAATCTCCGATAATAATTATCTACTCACAGGATGGTATTGAATATTGATTGTAACAATGCAAACAGGACATTAAAAACTCAAAGATCAAACCCAGCCCTTATAAGAAGTAATTTTGCCAACTTGGACTCAGCATGTGGTTTATTTCATGAACGTTCCGCTTTAACTATTGATTCGAGGGTGGAAGAGGGCTGTCATAATCTTAGTATAAGGTACTGATCCGGCTCCGGTCCATGCTCCGCCCTAAAGTAAATATATAGGAGAACGTTTCGAATATATTATCGATTCAATTACACAGGGCAACAACTTTTTTTTTTTGTAAAATCATGACATGTGAGAGCGATTTAGGGGTATATCAGGGGCGCTGAGTCCGAAAGTGGCATTAGTTTTGCTGAATTGGCTGTACTTTTTGAGATATTGCCTCTTCTAACATATGCCAGAGAAGTAGTATATTTGTGGTTAATAATAGGTTAACCCGTTTTTGAGGAGGTGAATATGGGCTTAGATTACTTTATATCATCTCACATGTAGTACTAGCATGTACGTTGTAGTGCACTGATAAAGCAATAGTTGATTTTATCCTGGAAAACATCATTTAGAGACTATTTTCCCGACATATTACGTCAATTACCTCCCCCCTCATTTGAGCTACATGGAGAGTGAAATGGCATTTATCTCATCCCCAATGATTAGTGGGCTAAAATTTAACACGCTTTTCGACGCTTTGTAAAATTAGATAGTGTCCCTTGCTATCATTTTCAGAAATTTTAATTCAGTGGAGTTTTAAGTATGCTAAAAATGAGTGATATAGCTAGACCGAGAAAGCATCGTAATGACCTAGATTTGTTTTGTTACATATGTTACNTGANNACGTTGAACATGAAGCGATTCAATATGTGAAATGTCATCAAGTATGCACTTACGGAGTATTATGTTATGACGTTGGGAGATCAAGATAAACGCTATGGTCACCGACAACGGTCCGTCAGCGTTAGGCTGAAACTTCGCGCTTATGGACTCAAGGTTTAGTCTAACTGATGCAATTAGGAGCCCCCGTAGTTTTGTGCGAGCCAAGAGCCACCATATTGATTGATATTTTCACATGATTGAGATGTTGACATTGACTCTGCTTTACAGCCAATTACCCATTCCCTTGAAATTCAAGTGGCACCTTTACGTCTCTGTCAGATCTGATTTCGAATGATGGCACGATATAGGATCAGAGGTGGTCAAAGTAGTCAAGAAAGCTACTCAAGTAGAAGTAGAAGTAGCGA
>ATSW01016220.1:0-11371 GCA_000444245.1 Botryllus schlosseri | reverse complement strand
GCTCATTGCGATTACATTCACAATAAAATTACATACAACTTCAAAAGGATTGATGGATTGTGGTGCACNNACTTTTGTGCGAGAACTATTNACATGGAGCTATGGTGCACCAAGAGATGCTACCATGGCAGAAAAGGGATTTGCCATTGAGTCTGAAATCAAGAAATTAAATCTAGATTTTAATATTCCTGCACATGATTGCCACACACCGTCAAATGTCAGGGCCAAACTGTTCCACAACAAGAAAGATGGCGAGACATCGTATTCATATTAAACAACTGATCGGAAGAATCAAGGAGTATAAAATTTTGTCCGTTGTCATATTATGCAACATTGTGTATCAACTATGGACTAATTGGCTTACTCTAATTCAAGATTAAAAATTAAAAATGAATGACGCAACATATTTGGCAATTGTGCAAATTCAGTNCCATTGCGAATATTGTAATGCCTAATAGCATGCNACAGATCCTAATTGCGCGGTTCCATGGTCAGTGTGTNCCAACAGTGCATGTCTATTCATTCCAGTGGTGTGCATTGAATCTCATTTAGATGCCCAATTTGTTGAATGAACATTTTTCCAGGTGCAGATGTTATAGGATTATTTGTGTGGGTGAAATGTTATGAACCCGAAGACACTAGATACACCAAAATCTACCTTGAGGCAGGAGTTGATGGGTAGCGAGTACGGTCGAGAGATGGCTTGGCAATCACGATGGAGCTCACTGATGATGATGCAAATCACAATGTATGTCTTTCAGCCCTTGTAGCTTCAGGTGTTGGAGCGTTTTAATCCATGCATATACATGAGAGCATATATCATAGGGTTACCATATTTTGGAAATCTGAAAAGAGGACACTTTTTCAGACTTGCAAAACCGGATGAGAATTCTCAAAAATGGTAAATTTTTCCTACTTTGTGGGCGGTTGACCAAAAAAAATGTCAATTTTCTCGCCAGCGACCAAAATACTGTTTTTTCCTTCACTTGAGCAGGTGCATGGCATCTCAGTCGAATTTGCTATGAATATGACCAAAATTCTCAAAAACGGGGACAAAATCTCAAAAGAAGAGGACAAAAGGGCGTCCTCCGAGGACACTTTCAAAAAAGTCAAAAGAGGACAAATCCTCTTAAAAGAGGACGTATGTCGTATGGTAACCATAATATATCAGAACCTATAATCTGAAAATAAATCATGGTTACAATATCTACTGCATCATCGCAGTCTCTGAGGAAATGTCTGTTTCCTTACTTACCCTGACTTACAAGTGCAAGGTGAATCAATACTACATTTTCTGAGATATTTCCATTGGGTGTGGTATCTCACTTTTCTGCAAATTGTGATAACATTGGCTGTTCACAATAGAATATTGCTTCCACAATAAGAGAGGATTGTCTCCTCAATCTTTATCCCTCGTGTACGTAGCCTTCCATCAAATACTTCGTAGATTTCTCCGCGGAGGTAACATAAAATACTGTTCCACTCAAATCCAAAAATCCGATAGATTCTCCATGTAGCTTTCAATCAATATCATCATCATATCATCAATATACGCCAAAATTGTGCTGTGTGGCAGCAGCTATATTTTTCTACCATATATTTCTGAACACGAGATAAGCTTGAAAATTTTGCTCGTGACTTGAGCCTATGAAATCGTCAAAATACGCATTACCACAATCTTGTAGTATAGTATACAACAATCGTTGCTTATAATCCGAAAAATTGTCAAAACTCCATGCATTTGGACACACCATGCTGATGCGTGCTTGCCACCATTCAAGTTTATTCTAGGTTAGAACACTGTAAAAACATACTAGCTATGCGTTATTACCATTCATCAAAGCCAGCTATCCCCAATTCAATGTCATTTTGCTAAAAATCTTCATTTTTCACCCTTTCTCCATAAGAGCTCATTGTAAGTTTGCCCGGGCTTGATCTTTGTTTACATCCTGCTGCAACCTGATTGGTCCGTGTCAAAGGTCACGTAAGTGTCTATTCTGAGGCTTGGTGCTGGTAATAAGTTTTTGTCAGAGATTCAAATTAGTCAAGATTAGAGGTATAAGGCATTCGATTATTGTATTGTTTGTTGCATCATTGAGATAATTGTCATTATTCATTTAGATTATAAATTTAGCCTAGAGAGTTAACTGTTGTTAACCGATTTGTAACCGCTGCCTTGAAGTTGACGTGGACTTTCATTTTGATAAATTTGTGATCCTATTTCTGTAATTGCTTGAATTACTTTGACCGTGTCTCAGGGGTAGGCTCGGATAATAGGACGCATAGAAACTAGGTAGTGGTTGGAATCGAGTTAGCAAGCTACTCGATCAGTCTGAGTTGATACAGCCAAGTCTCTAATCGAGCCAAATATAACGTACTATCGTAACTAGGCTACGATCAAAAGTACGTTACATTAAGTTAACAACACTACTCGTTTGTGGTTAAGAGCTTCTTATTAGCTTTATACAGTATTGTTGCAGTTATATAGTGTCTGCAAAATTGATTGCCCCAATACTTGTAAGTCTTCAAATTGAGTACCGGTATTCCATTCATTCCTGCCTAATTAGTGTAGTGTTCACGTCGACTGAAAGGCATAGTTTACAACTGAGGTTTCAGCGGCACTCAAAGGGCTAGATTGTAGTTTGACTAGTCATGGCGATGAAGGAATCTGTTGCTAAGAAGGAATTGGAAGAAGCGCTCGCTTGTTTGAGAGAACAATATAAATTTATTGAAGAAAAGATGTTGAATCCTGATAAGTCCCTGCAAATGTACTGTAAGGAACTGGAACGTACGTTTGAAAAATATGTTACAGTCCAACGACTGTATACTATGGGAATGCAGGATGATATTGTTAAGACAACCCACATCAAGGATTATGAAGGAGAGCTTCGGTATTATCAAGAATTTCAATACAAACTTCAAGAATGCTGTAACCGGTGTATCAAGGCCTCTTTGCCACCACCAATAATCGGTCGTTCATCTATTCGATCAGGTACCTCACATTCTATCAAGAGCATTAACAGTGAACGTTCGAGGCGTATTAAAGCCATAGCTTTGAGAGAAAAGGCTCGTTTGATGTTGAAGCAGCAAGTGGAAAGGGAGTCTCTGGAAGATGAGCGTATACTGGTAGAACGCAAATTAGCTCGCCAAAAAAATGCTCACGAATATGAATTAGCCTGTGCTGAAGTTGAGGCTTGGGAAATAGGTGACGAAAGGATTGGCATTCTTGAAACTGCGTCTCATCAAAATCCCAAAGAACAGGATCTATATAATTTTATTGAAACCAGACAGAGTCTGGTACGATCAAGAAGAGACGAGCAAGGTTCATCGTTGCCAAGAAAAGAAGGTGCAGGGCAGATGGACAACAGATTGTTGTATGCAGCTCATGTTGAGACACAGAAATGCCTCAAAGAGGACAGAATTTTGCAAGGGCAGGGTTTCGAATACCCAGGATGCAACATAACTCAAAGAGTAGGCTTAGAATCTCAGAAGCCATTGATTCATCCTAAAATAATCAGTCACAATCAAAGTGACACCAGAAAAAATGAAGATCGTATTGATTTAATGGAAATTGCTACAGCTTTGCGGAACGCTTCTGATTTACCAAAATTAGAACTATTGACGTTCGATGGTTCACCAAAGGAGTATACAAGATTCATTCGAAACTTTGAGAAAAATATCGAAAGCAGGGTTTCAGATGGTTATACTCGATTGACGTATCTGTTACAATACTGTAAAGGAGAGGCTAAAGACTCGATTCTACACTGTGCATCCTTCATAGATGGAAATGAAGGCTATAAAACAGCAAAGCACATACTACAAGCTATGTATGGTGGAACTTTCACTATCAGCCGCCAATTTATGGAAGAATTGAATGCCAACCCTAACTTAAAACAAGGGGATAATGAAGGATTAATAATCTTTTCAAGGAAATTACAGCAATGTTATATAACACTGAAGAATTTGGATCAATCCTCAGAATTGGAAAATTTCGACAATTTGGCAAAAATTGCATCAAAGTTACCACAAAACCTGTTGAATAACTGGATCAAATTATCAGCTATGAAAGAAAAGGAAAATGTTGCACCGTCCTTCAACGATCTGGTTGTTTTGGTGTCCGATGCAGTGGAATGCTCAAATTCAAGCATGGCCAAGGTGATAGGTTCTATTCATAAAGATCGATCCACACAAANGGGATCTGGTACAATAAACAAATGTTACGCTAATGCCATAACTACCAAATGTTGGAAGATTGGTAATGAGGCCGATGTTGATTCTAATGGGATTGGAAGAGTATGTCCAGACTGTGCAGGCAGTCATTCGCTAAAAAACTGCTCTACCTTTTCAAGTAAAGACCCAGAGGATAAATATGAACTTGTTAAAAGCAGTAACATTTGTGCAAATTGCCTTGTACCGGGCCATATTGCAAAGCGCTGTAAATGGCCGAGTGCTTGTAATGTGAAGGGTTGCAATGCAGGAAAACATCATACCCTGTTGCATCGAAAGGAAACCGATATTGCTGGTAAAGAATGTGTTCAACNGCCTATTGTTAGTTCACAATCGGTTGCTTCATCAACCCTTGGNAGCAGAGTATATTTGAATGTCGTTCCAGTGAGAGTTAGTTGTCAGACCGGCATAACTCTTGAAGTTTGGGCCTTTTTGGATCCGGGAAGTAGCAATTGTTTTTGCACTAAAACTTTGACAGAGATGTTATCTGCNAATACTCNTAAAATCTCCTACTCTTCAATGACNATACATGGGACAAAGACTCAAACTGGAGAGTTTGTTGATTTGAGTATCGAATCACTGGAAGGTATCAGTCGAGTTAATCTGAAGCAAGTGCTGTCAATTGATAAAATATCTGCTTCAGCTAACAAATATAAGGGAAATCCTGATATCGAACGCTACCCTCATTTGAGTGGGATTGAATTTCCTAATCTTCCAGGTGATNAAGTTCATTTATTAATTGGTTCTAATGTGAGCGAATCATTGTGGATTGATGAATTCAAGAGAGGTAAATCGGGAGAACCAGTTGCACAAAAATCGCTATGGGGTTGGAGTTTAATTGGACCGAAGTTGGAGACNCCAAATGATTNGGTAATCAACGTTACCAATTTCATTCAAGTTCANNATGTTGTGACGAAACAAATTGAACAGACATGGNATTCAGACTTGGGAGATAAAATCTCAACGCCACAATCTGTCTTGTCAAATGAAGATTGTTATGCACCGAATAGTGCAAAGGNTGGTATAAGCTCAGTGGGTGTTGATNCACCAGTTGCAGAGAAGCGATTGCCTCGCCTGTACAGTACACTGTCTAAAGACTGTGTATCGCAGGAAATATACTGCAAGAGAAAGGAGAAATCCATTGACAAAGGATTGGCTTGTATTTTGTTTGAGCAGGAAGTCAATTCACCTGCGGTTCCAGATGAACTGAACTGTACGCAGCCGCAGCCTATTGTCNCAGGNGCAATTCAGGGAACCCAAGATCCACTAGNTAATTTGNCTTTGTCGTNGTATTTGTGGATGCTATGTTTTGCAANTGAGATAAAAGACAAAGGAGGCACATATCTGAANTCTATCCCAGCTTTCAGCGATATCAGAGTACATCGATTGCTTAAGGACCAAGTGCTTCTAAACGTCGGAGNTCAATTGGNACGGTNATGTCTTCTGGAACACCTCATTTNTAGGTGGTTTAATCGATGTGNGCAAATTCATGTATAAANGCATTTGCACATNGTATGGTTCANTGTAGTAGATTCAATTCTGGTANTTTCAATGTGATGATTTTGTATGCATACGACCTNCAGTGCATTATGCGCAGTAACGAAGTTCTGATCTAGTGTGTCACTNNGGGGTATTTTTGAGANTATGATTTGANNNGCTCAGCAGATGCCTATACTCTGCCACCACACAGTGTCTTTCAAAGCCTCCAGCGAAGGCTTGCATCAAATTNGGTTTGATATTGAAGTTTGTATAGCTTATGAGTCAAGCTATTATTTGAGGTGTATTCTCGTTGTTTTTCTTCTGNGTAATTTTCGATGTACTCAACGTGATTCCTACATCTGTGGGGGGGTATGTAACACGAGAAATGTTGAGTGTCCATGAGCCTTGGAGCTCAATAGTGACTTTAGCGGTCATCCGTATCCGCGTGATTTGTTAATCAATTCTGAGGCTTGGTGCTGGTAATAAGTTTTTGTCAGAGATTCAAATTAGTCAAGATTAGAGGTATAAGGCATTCGATTATTGTATTGTTTGTTGCATCATTGAGATAATTGTCATTATTCATTTAGATTATAAATTTAGCCTAGAGAGTTAACTGTTGTTAACCGATTTGTAACCGCTGCCTTGAAGTTGGCGTGGACTTTCATTTTGATAAATTTGTGATCCTATTTCTGTAATTGCTTGAATTACTTTGACCGTGTCTCAGGGGTAGGCTCGGATAATAGGACGCATAGAAACTAGGTAGTGGTTGGAATCGAGTTAGCAAGCTACTCGATCAGTCTGAGTTGATACAGCCAAGTCTCTAATCGAGCCAAATATAACGTACTATCGTAACTAGGCTACGATCAAAAGTACGTTACAGGTTTACCGTCACCACGATATCATGCCATGGACCTAATCACTATACGAAACAAGATATCCTTATTACTGTGATAAATACAATGTTATCATATATATAATCCGCTCTAAAAACTTTATTAACCAAGGAATGCTTCAGGCATCCAGCGAATTATTTGTTCATTTCATTCTATGCATACGCAGAATTCAATTGAATATTATATTGAGTGAAAAGAAGCTAGTCTCAGCGACGGAATGAAGTATTATATTGCAATAGTTTTCATGCTGGCGTTGGCTGACCGGATTTTGCAATAGAAAGGGTATCCGATTAATGACTGATGGCGTTTACATCACGTATCGTAATCAGAGAAACCAAAGAATACTTATCGCACATAAGGTAGTAAACTCGGTGTTTTCGTAGGACCACAATTTCCTAATTAAATCACTGAAGTTGTTAAGCAAACAAATGAAACAACACCAGAGGTGGTCAAAGTAGTCAAGAAAGATGCTCAAGTAGAAGTAGAAGTAGCGACAGATAAATCTACTCAAGTACGAGTAGTAGAAGTACTTCTTCCATAAGCAACCGAAAACTACTTGAAGTAGAAGTAGAATTGACTGACTTTGAATCTACTCAAGTATGTGAGTAGTTGCGAAAACGATCGTAATTCGTTCGCATGGATTGTCAAAAGCTGCAAATTAAGCTATGAGAAAGATGCAGAGCTCGATTCATATTGATGCATACCCGGAGGTGTCCAATTGTCGACAGCATAAGCATACGTCCGCATCATGGGATGGAAATGACAGTATTAATATGGAAAGGCGATACTAATCCTCTGTTTACTCGATCAGCCCGTTTTAGAACATATCATTGTATGGCGCACTCCCCCATATTAAGGCCCGTAGTTTAGTCGAAGAGCAATACGGAGATACGGTGTAAACACTTTGCGCGATTAGTAATGGTGGATCGTAAAAATTCCATATTGTGTAGCTTTATTTCCGGATATTAAAGGCATTTCTACACTTTCCATTATACATCGACATGTATGTTCTTCAGACAAAAGAACTATAAAACTAATTTGACCTCAAATTATGATGCCCGTCTTTGGTCCAGAAAGTTTCAATGGTGATATGCTAAAACATGTCTAAAGCTTTAAAAAAGTCAGAATCCACTTTTCCAGATTAGGACATGCCACTGACTGTTAGATTACGATATGCTAGATCGGGGGTGGGCAAACTTTTGAGCTCGCGGGCCGCATTCACCATTTGAATCCATTCGCGGGCCGCACTATATAAATTGGGATTATAATCCAAAAAGCAATATTGGTATTTGATCATATAGTGAGTACAAGGAGAGAATATATATGCCTTTGCTTATTTAAAGCAAACCAGAGACTGCTTTGATGATATCGTACACGCGTCAGAAACAGCGGCGAGATTTCATAGGCTGGTCGACCTCAATAACCGATTTGTCAAAACTATGGAGATGAAACTCGGCTGTCCCGATCTTAGGACACGATTGAAATTTAAATCTGTGTGCAGCGATCTGTTCATACACTGTAAAAAATAAAAACCTCGATTTACCGCGAAATGTTTGGAAGCACGGTAGCCAGACATTTCGTGGTAATTTAACATTACCGTTAGTCAATGTAAATTGAACTTACATTCGTCCGGTAATCTCACTTTACACGCCAGACTGTAATGTTACAGTCACCTCCGGTATATCCAATCTACATTTTATCCTGTATATTTGCCACTCAGACTGTAATTTTACCGCCTACCTACATACATGCTGTCTGTGTAAATCAGGATTACATACCAGCTTGTAAATTCACGTACATCCTGTACGTATCGCGAAACAACCTGATGCTAAAATATCGCGAAAGCTTCTTCACAGCCCCAAAACGAGATTGGAACAAACTGTATATTCATTCATGATTCACGATGAGAAGATTATCGATGGAAAAGTATTGCTGCTGGAGGTCTAATTCTTCTTTAGGAGACATGCAGTAACACGAGTGGTCTCCCACCATCGGCCAAACTTCCAATTGTTTCTCTTTCTCGTCCTCATTCCTTCTGTGTAGCTAGTATCTTGCAGCTCCACTAAAAAGAATTCATGCGTAAGTCGCTATAATAAGCAAAGTTCCTAACCTAGACAAAATATGACATTATAAAGACTACTAAGACAAAGAGGATAACAAAAATATAACAATTTTTGAAGTACCGGTACTGATACATTGTGTGGTGACGGCTCCGCCTTTTAAATGATATAGCAGAGATTCATGACCTACTTCACCATGCACTTTATTGCATGCTGTTATTTCTTGACCCCCGATCAGGATTGTCCAACGTATCGGTAGTGGAAATATATTGAAATCGCCCAAATGTACCATAAAAAAATTCTTTCGTGAGGAGCACACGATTCTGATTCCTGGTCAGATTTAGAAGGGCGCTACTATATTAAAATCGAAAAATCAAGTTATGTTGAATTGCGTGGAGCGCGAAGAAAATTTCAAGAATAATTAAAATCTCTAAAAAAAATTGGGAGTGAATTAGTAATTTCAATTTGCATGTCGACGGATGCTAACACATACGAATTGAATTAGGTGTTGGCGGCCGCACAAATTCCCATCTCCGGCAGCAGGTTGCCCATCCCTGATCTTATGTCTTACGCCATTGAATCCGTATTCCAGTCTTCAACACTTTTGACAAATTTCCCCAAACTTGTTTGAAAATAGCAAAAAAAACATTGGACAGGACATCAATTTGTTTCAAGGTAGGTTGCACTGAGACTTACCCTAATGCTGGTAGTGTCTACAGAGAACAAGGCGCCGTTCTGTACTGCCATGCCCAATTTGATCAGTTTTGGAATTGAATTGAATTAAATTGTGTGTTGATATAGAGTATAGACCAACCTTGCATCGAAGTCTGTCTAACGCAGTGCAGTTCGCCAGCTATTAACAACAGCTATCCAGCGCAACGAGCTTTAGGCTACTGCCAAAGCTATGAAGTAATGAATGACTTACACGTGGGAATTCCTCTAAATCTTCAAAGAATATCACAAATTTGCTTAAATGAAGTTGAGCGCGACTGCTGGAGTTTGAATTTGGCGAGCTTTCTTGATTACGAAATAAGTTTCATCTTCAACAATCGTCTTCTGAAAATGGTTGTGAAACACATGTTTAGTCAGAATTCATACAGACTTTGTCAATTTCTCGCGTTCCCCAGGTTGAGAACCACTGATCTTATGTATTGAAGCAAAAGGTTCCTCATTTGAGGTGGCATGTGTACCAAACAAATCTAGCAGTGGATGGAAACATGTCTATGCTATGGCCCAAAATGACATAAACATACCAACAGTTTCAACTACTCCGCGGTATGTGGTGTCACAGGTCAGTATATTGGTCGACTAACATCCCAAAATAGAACAGAGAATGCGGCGAATGAAATGTTTCAATCATGAAATCAAAGTCATCCCGGTGGTGTGCACAGTCGTAGATATTCAAGGTAACGAATACTATGTAGTACTGTACCTTTTACGATGCGTATCCCAATCAGCATTCCTAGGAATCTTCAACGATCGTGTCCACTTTCTTCAAGCATAAGCTTCGCTCCACTCTTCGCTCAAATCTCTATAATGGCCAGACGACGATACGCCACTCTAACGATTTCAAAATAAGTGGTATTCATCCGCTGACATGCCACCAATAATATTTACTGGCCACTGCGTTATAATGTTTGATTTAGGTCTTTTTTTTTACAGAAACATTTATCATTACATCTAGTTCCTTTCTTTCCCATCTAATTGCGTATAAATTGATATTTATACCATGTGATGTCACTACTTACCGTACTTACGTAAGCAGACGCTGCTTGTGATGTCACACTGGTGCGTTGGTTGTTTACTACGAATCTCAGAAAAATCAGTAACGCGTAACGGTAACCTAATGTAAGCTATTACAGGTCGCCTTGTTCGCCATTAACAACTGGCCAACTTAGCATGCAGCGCTGATATTTCTAGTTTCCCGAACAATATTATACATCCTAAACTGATATTCCAACTCATCAGTCCTATCCGTGACAACGAATGTAACCAGCGAGACCGGCTGATAGCCCAAAGCCTTATAATATAATATAGTGGCTATATCTACGATTGTCAGTTGTTTCTTTTACACTACTATGTACTATACTGAAATTGGTACTAGGGCCAACAATTTCCGTATGACAGACCCCAGTCTCGCGAACGAGGTTGAATCAGATCTAATCACCACGAGAATGATATCAGTAACATTCAGTTCCACGTATACATTGGCTGCCGAGATTTTCAAGCTAATCAATTTTGCCAATAGCCTGGTAAACTTTAGAAACGAGTAACTGTCAGTAATTTTGCGAAGAAATTCTGGTAACTTGAATTTTGAGCTAAATTGAGGTAATATTACATAACAAAATGTAAAATTACAATCTACGCACAGTTATTGGCAGCTACCGAAAATTCGTTGCGAAATTTACGGAGATTTCCCAGTAAATCTACCAGATTTTTTACAGTGTACAAGCCCTAGACTTCACAATAAAAATGATTGCTGGTTTGTTCGTGTTGAAGGTTGCAAAGAAAAATGTATATGTCGATCTAAATTTACTTTACACCCCCAAAAACAAAAACATCTGTGAGAGACCCCATAGTTCGCGCACGTCGAATTTTTTTGTATGTGAGGAAAGATGTTGCCAGCATGCAATTGTAGACAAGTTCACGGAGGTAATCATGGAATTATCATAGAGAATTTTCAAAGTATTTTCGGTCCCAGTGATCCATCGG
>ATSW01016217.1:0-19259 GCA_000444245.1 Botryllus schlosseri | reverse complement strand
CTACAGAACAGCCTAAATTTAATAGTAGCCCAAAGATACATGGTGATAATGTTATGCGGCCGCGGCGTCTTTTGCTGTTAAAATGCGGCCCGTGATACGAGGGAAGTTGAGAACCCCTGATCTATAGAATGAGACACAATCACGGAGACTTTTTGAGATTTTCCAAATTTTGGACAACCCTAATACACATATATGGGATATATGTATTTCGTGTTACGTATAGGGTTAGAGGCCTATAATCGATGGTGGTATCGCTGGCCACCATTTTACCGCAATACTTCCTTGCATCTGGGAATAAACTTCTGTCTCTCTGTTTGAAATCGTCATCGATTTAACAGATATAGCACGTATGGATCCTTGGTATACGAAATGGATATTCTGATGATGATGATTGGGGATATGACAAGGGTCGGAATCCTCTTTCGTCAAAGGAGTCATGTTTACTAGTGATGGTGTGATGGGCACTCTGTGCACGGCGTTTGCAGCAAGAAAATAAATTCAGCCTGAAAAGAGCATGCACCTTGCCGTTCAAATATTCAGTTTGCTCTGTTAGAAAGGTCAGTCGAAAGTATTCAGTTTTCCGAATGTAAATATTTTAGTGTCTCTCTGTGATGAGCTTGGCCCGTAATAACAATTATTATTAATGGCTGACATCAACGTAATTCATATAAACTATATTGAATGCATCGTTGTCTAATGTCAAAAAATATAGCAGGCGTACGGGATCGATCGTGCTTTCATACGTTTATTGCATCATAAAAAACAAATCGGCCTGATTGGGGTGTTGGAGACCGTATTACCTAATTTTGATGTATTGTCGGTATCAAGTATGGGCCATTTTCAACCTGGACAACAAAAGTTGGAACCACGACATTCCCAAATCTTCTGAAATTTGGTACATGCATAGATGAGGTAATTGCGAACACAAAGGAGTTTATTTGAGGAAAATTGATCATGGGATCGAACGTTACGTAATTTCGAAAAATTGACGATTTTCTGCTCATTTAGCTCTGCAGCATTTAGGTTAATAAATGTAAAATTCAAAAAGGTGTAAACAGATGCTGGATTACAGTTGAGATTTGGCACTGGGTTTTCTGATTAGCTAGTCCAGTGGTTCTCAACTTGGGGGGCGGGAGGCTCACAGCTCAGGTGGGGCGCGAGAAATTGACAAAGTCTGTATCAATTCTGACTAAACATGTGTTTCACAACCATCCACGATTGTTGAAGATCAAACTCATTTCGTATTCATAAAAGCTCGCCAAATTCAAGCTCCAGCAGTTGAGCTCAATGGAGGATGGGCTGATTTCAACTTTATTGGAGCAAATTTTTTATATTCTTTGAAAATTTAGAGCAATTCACGCGTGTAAGTTATTCAATAATTCATAGCTTTGGCAGTAGCCTAACGCTCGGTGCGCTGGATAGCTCTTGTTAATAGCTGGCGAACTGCACTGCCAAGACAGACTTAGATGCAATATAGGTTCCCCGGTTTCGCCCTCAATTAGGCTACCGTAAATCAACACATTCTAATTCAATTTCAAATTTAGCATGGCAGCAGTACAGAACGACGCCGTGCTCTCTGTAGCCACTACCAGCACTTGGATTGGTCTCAGTGCAACCTACCTTGAAATAAAATTATGTCCTGTTCAATGTTTTTTGCTATTTTCAAACAAGTTTTGGGAAATTTGTCAGCTATGTTAAAGACTCATCAACGGGAATGAGGATTTAAACTTAACGTAAGACATACCATATGTATACTATTAGACCATTGATGGGCAACCTGCGGCCGTAGAAGAGAATTTGTGCGGCCATCGACACCGAATTCAATTAGTATGTGTTGGCGGCCGTCGACATGCTAATGAAAATTACGAATTATCTCCCAAATGTTTTAAGAGATTTTAATTATTCTTGAAATCTCCTTCGCGTTCCACGCAATTCAACATAACTTCATTGTTCGATTTTGATATAGTAGTAGGCCTACGCTCTCAATCTGAGCCGGAATCGGGATCGTGTGCTCCTCGCGAATAAAATTTGTTAATGGTAGGCACTACATTAGGACGATCTCAATATATTTCCACTATTTCCACTACCGATGCAATCGACAATCCTGATGGGGGGTCAAGAAATAACAGCATGCAATAACAATTGGCCCAACCGAAGATGCATTATCATTTATAACTTTCCGTAAATTTTCGAAAGCACTCCCTCCATGAACCCTACCGGTGAATCTGATCACATGGACCGAGAAAGGATAAATATTTGAAAGTAATATGTGATACTGCTACTATTAATTACGGAATTCATTCATGAATCTGGAAAATTTTCGCGTCGTGCGCGACAATTTAATATTAGAACAACTATTCATAGCATTGCCACTCGCGATGTCGGTGCGTGCAATAGGCCGTTGTGAAAAGTAGAACAGTCCGGAGTTCACCGAGAATGGATATGGCCAGATTAACATAGGTATTTTGCGTCCAGTTGGTTCATTACGGCTATGCCCTGGAATGCGACCTCAGGCTACGTAAGTAATCGTAATGCGACCGTGAGTAGCAACAATGTTGCCTACCTCTGTATTAGATGATGTGCTCTTTTTGACATGATGATAATTGTAGGGTGGGGTCAGGGGGTGCGCAACTTTTTGACCATCGCCAAGGGGGGCGCATGTCCAAAAAGGTTGAGAACCGCTGAGCTAGTCTATTCATCTATATTCCCAAATGCCACGCGGTGTGGAGTTAAAGGTTTAATTGTGGCCAAACTTGATCGATAGTCCGAAATCGGTCAAGCGTTAGACAACTTAAAATGCGAATTGGTCAAAACCCTATAAAAATATTCGAGCGAGTAGGGTATCATATAAAAGCTGATTACAAAGACAATTTTCTATAGCTTTTTCATTTTTTTTTTTGGGGGGGGGCTGTATAGTGGGGAAATTGCATTCTAAAGAGTTCACTGCATTTGTACATGGTTCCCATACTTTTTTGACCCAACACACCTTGTTAAGCTAGACTTATATTCATCACACCCCTAAAGACTATGTGCCATTTCCAAAAACCTATTTGAAACCAAAAGCAGTTCCTATATATTAAAGAGAATAGCTGCCCATTACTCCCATCGCTTACCCGTTCGTTGCTAAATTCGTTCGTGCACCATAAAATAGTACATTGAACGCTCCTTCTTTCATGCTGGGGACGTCATAATTTGTGATACTGTTGTTGATTTACAATCTTCTTTCCAATTCTCTGCTACTTGCTGACAATTACCCCTGACGAGTGTCAGCCGAAAATATTCGAGTTTATTTCAATACGAATATACTATTCAATTGTATATCCTAGATATAAAGTGGACGTGACAAACGCTCGAAATTGACTTGAAAATAATATTTAATTAATTCGCTTGGAAACAATGGAAATAGCTACACAATCCTGGATAGTAAGCGTACAGTACAAGCATACAAAATTTGATCTGCGTCTCTTGTAAATCCCGAGGTCTTTGAAGCACAGGGTTATAAATTAAGTCGGCACGAAATAACAAGCGATCGCAAGCACGGTAGAGTTTGGCGATCTGTTTACCATTCCTTCATGATGATGTCCTTTTGTGTCCGCATAAAGAGTAAAGTGGGTCCTTTCATTTTCTCTTAGCGGATACCCAAGTACTGGATATCATTTGATATAAGGATGCTCATCTGTGTTGCTTGGCGGGTCCTAAAGAAAATGACAAAAATCAAGTGTGCTTTAAAACATTACAACAATGTTTGAATTAATAATCTTTTATTCTATGCAGGCTATATTGCCTGACTATGGTTTGCGATTTGTCATGTTGACGCATGATTTTGCATCGTTAGCTTCTCAATGACGAGAGACCTAATGTTGAAAATTATCAGATTCTGCTCAGGGCTGCTTTAAAAAAATTGCTATAGTCACAAAATAGCAATAACGATTCAATGGAGTCTGTACCGACATGTATCATGATAGACAGTTCATGTTTTTATCACATGATTCAGTCAATATTAGTGTCTATATCTAAAAGTGACATTGTCCGTAGATTGCATTCTTATTGCTACATATTGACACAAATCGTAGTCTTCTTAGTTCCAGACTAAAACTTCCGATATTGAAGTTACATCTAAATCCCAATACTTTTTCTAAATTGTCGAGTGGTGTATGATTGTATCGATATTGCCACATCCATTGTTTGGGCGACACAGCATAATACTACTAGTCTCGTGTAACAGTTTTATCGGGTTAGATCAGTGGTTCCCAAGTGTGCGCCTGTATACCTCCGTGGCACGCTGCGAACTGGACGAGCCGGGTAGCTACAAACCGAGCGATGGGAGGTGTTGATAAACAGGGTCACTGAGCGTGAGAAATGGAGTTATGCTCTATGGAAATCCGTTTGGAAAATGTGTGAATTAAGATCTCTATTTATGCACTTACGGCACATATATGGATACGAGGTCACGACGCTCGCGTTCGTACAACATGCATTCCATAGGAAGTAGATGATGACACTCCCAATAGATGTTGATTGCTTGCAACAATGAGTTGCGTTTACCAACCAATCAATCAACATACACAATTTAGAGCGAGCAAGTCTATTGAGCTCCGATTTGGAAGGCCTTTTTACTCACTGTCTATGTTCATATCTCAAATTACAATTAATGACTCGCTCATCCCGGTAGACATCCATTTGAAGACAACAAAGTTGCGCAACGCTCATATGATTGTAACTATTAATAATGGTAATTATTATAATCTGAATATCATAAAAACGAATGATATTAGACCGCTTTCGCGTTACAAATTGCATTTCGCTTCGCAAAAAAAGAAGGCAGTTTTAAAATCGTAGACTCTGAGAAAGTAAGTTACATGAATATTTTTATCAATTTGTTAAACTTGGAAATAATTTCTGCGCTTTCGGGAATGATCATCACGCAATATCTATTTGACATAACCAGCATGGTAATTCAAAAATATGTAGCTTGTCTTGGAGCAACGTTACGATATACTGGCCTCCAACGCGCAGATAGTGACTTCATGAAATCTGGTTATCTCTGATAAAAGAATATGGACACCCTGATGTTTGCTAATGAAGCTAATGAGTTTTGACCCACAGATTGGCGGGGAAGTGAATATTTGATCTGTTGTCGCAAAATGATTGCAGTGATGTAAAATTTTATTCCAAGATATATTTCAGTGCATGCGTTTTCCGATCACTTGTGAGGAATTTATANGGGACTTCTGTTTTAATATAGACGCACTTGTAAAACAAATTCCTTGCATTATTACCTTNTTTATCAAACTTATGTATGAAATGCCGATCGTATCACTAATATTTCTGTGCTCATTTGCAATTCCGCAACTCCGGATAGTGGCACACGATCTCCTCTTGTAAGTTGTTATTCATTCGTATGCGAAATGGCGTGACTGAAATCACTCGATTCGTTACAGTAATAGTTCTTAAGTATATGCATATGTATGTATATATTCACGAAAGATCGCGGACTCGCTGAAATTTAAGAAAGCCGGACTAGTTACAGATGAAATGACATATTTATTTCTTTTCGGTTTATATTCACCATAAGCATAAGTTCGTCAACACCAGGAAGATTATCTGACCCATGTATTATTCGGCATTTACACATGTAAATTGATGCTAACTCAAACCATTTCCTATTTTTCTGTCGGCTCACCTTACAAATACATTTTACGGAGGCGCAACATTGCATTTACGGTTACCAGTTCCCTGCCATTAATTTTATTGCGTGCTGTTCAATTCTGGGGTCTTAAATTTCACCAATAGCAAGTCTTTACAAAACAAAGTTTTACCGAATTATATTAGAGAGGCAATTTTAAAGGGTGGAAATGTCAATTTCAGGTTGTTGAGAATGAAGAAGTAAAGTTGGGAATCCATCTTATAATTTGACAATACCTTTGTTTCATGTAATTTTGTAGATCAGTGGTTTTCAACCTTTTTGTCTTCGCTGACCCCTTTCGGAACGTCACGGACCCCACGGACCCCCACGAAGTTTTACTTCAAATTTAGCTCAATGATCGTGCAATCCGCGTCTCTATTATGCGCAAATGAGTAGGCATAGTGATAAACAGTCACAAAATGACTTTCCTTGAAAATAAGATCATACTATTTATCTAGAACTTGGGTTTACTTCTATTATTTGAAATCGAATTCTGCAACTGCATTTCTTGAAATATACATGGTCGTGTCGTGAAAATCCGCGCTTTCGATTTGATATGAACGAGTGCCGAAAATCCATTTGCACAAACATATGTGGTGGCGAATGTAATATTAGCACATAACGCTTCCGACGACGCATATGGGTATAATCGCAAAAACTATGGCACCAAAATTGACAAACAAATTTTTTAATGAATGTATACCGTCAAGTCTGGTCTTTTCTATCTAGCATTCTAGCAGCTTATCTTGGTAAAATAGTTATATATATCACAGTAGAAAAACAATTTTTGTAAACATTTCGAAGTCGCTTGATTGACCTTACTCATCCATCTTTTTTTCACGATTTCCCACAAAACATTTCTAAACAGCAAAATTTTTGTATCAGTAGGCTAATGGCAATTAAAATGAGTCTGCACAGTGTAGGATATTTCATCTCAGATGGCCATTCTGTTAATGTGAGCTCTGTAGTTTTACTAGTAATGAGCCGGAACTGCCTCTTGATTTTCTGAATTTAAAACAAAATTAGGTTATCAATTATTTTGAGGCTTCGCGGACCCCCGGTTGAGAACCGCTGTTGTAGATGATGTTACTGCTAGTAGTGCGTTACCACATTAGATTTTCATGTCGTGATATTTCTCGTCATTTACAAATAATACCGTGTGTATATATTATGGCCTACGTTCTGTCTTCGATGATTAGGCAACCTACATCGTGGACGACATATGATATAAAGGGACTGGGGATATCATTGATGCATTGGGGCTGTGTAAATTTATAACTTCATCCAAAATAATTAGAAACGCCTGAACAATGCCACACATCACAAATACAATGTCACTTTAGAGGCTGGGAAAGTTTGGAAAGTATGGGAAAGTATCAAATATGGTATGGAAGAATGTTAGTATGGTGTGGAAAATTGTCAAGTATGGTATGGAGCGATCGATTGGGGTGAGCACTGTACCATCTGTCCACATGTAGGCTCCCATCTGACACACCTCGATCACCAGCGTCAGGCTGGTTCTTAATAAATTGATATAACAGGATTAAGTGTGAAACTTTTGTAGCAGCCCAAGTGCTGCTGTTAACCTTGTTGTTATTGTATCTGTGGTCATGAACTGTGCACGTGGTTTCTTGTAATGATGATATTTCCTCTTTCTGGTTTGGACGTCGTGCTGGCCGGTCGTGTGACCGCCGGCGTAAGATCGTATTGTGTTGTGGTGTCGATACGTGTAGTTTGCATGTGAAGCTCCCTAATAAAGCATTGCCAATCCGAGACTGGGCCGTTACAGTGGCGAGCACGCCAGGATTTGGATTGGAATGCTGCCGACGTTATGGAGCTGCAGTTGATAGGAAGAGAAATTGGCGATCGTTTGAAGAATACCGGTAGTGTGCGGAGACAAGTTTCGAACGTACGTGATGAAGTTGGTGACGCTGATGCAGATGATATGGGCTATGTCGGTGAACGTGATGCTTGCAGTGACCAATGAATGACATAGGACACTTGAGACAGGATTCTTGGGACGGATATCAGCAGCGTTGTATGTGTGTGTGAAGGAAGACATTAAAAGGGCGCTCCCGGGTGAGGACGATCTCGGTCGATCAGAATCATAGCGTTGGATTCTTGACGTTTGGGATGGCTTTGTCCTTCGTCGACGCTTCATGTGTTGAGTGTGTTGCGGTTATCCCTGTAAGGATGGGATTGACTGAATTGTGTTTATGGTAGGGTATCCCTGTAAGGATGGGATTGATGGGCCGTGTATTGGATTTTAGTTGTCCCTGTGGATGGGATTGGCGGCGGCCTAGTGTGTGTATTGAGTTAGCTGTTGGTAGTGGAAGAAGTCCTAGATTGGGTTATGTAACTTTTCGCTGATTATTGTGATGTGTCTGGTTGTTTCTGACAGAATCCAGGTTCCATGAGTTTATGGTATCATTGACATCTCGTGCTTTCATCCGTGCGCTTTGTTCTTGTTTATGATTAATATGCTGTATATTCATTATAATTTGACATGTTTTGAGAGCGCTTTTGGTAGCGTCTCACTGATTTAGGGGAAGGTGATGTAGCAGCCCAAGTGCTGCTGTTAACCTTGTTGTTATTGTATCTGTGGTCATGAACTGTGCACGTGGTTTCTTGTAATGATGATATTTCCTCTTTCTGGTTTGGACGTCGTGCTGGCCGGTCGTGTGACCGCCGGCGTAAGATCGTATTATGTTGTGGTGTCGATACGTGTAGTTTGCATGTGAAGCTCCCTAATAAAGCATTGCCAATCCGAGACCGGGCCGTTACACTTTAATTAACCCAAAAGAAATATTGTTTTTCTACCAGTCCTCATTGACCGGTATAGTCGTTGAGACAGCATGATTGCATTACAAGTGTGCTATCAATATCTGATGACGACTAAACTATACGAAATTATATCAGCAGCGGCACACTCACTACGTAGGCCCACCCGAATGTCAAGAGAAGTCCTCGCGGCTATCTTCCTTCCTGAGGAAAGTCTACCCGGAGCCATATCAAAACATAAAGAATAGGCAAGCGACTTTTATGGGGGATATCGTGTTAACCATTGGGGCATCAGACGGGGACCTGTCTTGCACCTCGTGTAAGCCAATTCAACATGACGGATTCATTACTATGATGCAGTCTAGCTAGACCGTATAAACCAGGGGCCGCCAACTCAAAATGGGTCGCGGGTCACTTTTCAAAATTCCTAGAGGCCACGGGCCGCATGACTTCAATATCGAGATTAACATAGCCAACGCAGCTTATCAATCACGTGTGATAATTCTACGTAAGTACAATGCTGTGCTCTCTTACATGGGCGACGGGTAATTGGGCATAGTCACCACAAAATGAATAATATTTTATTGAACAAACACAAATACAAAAAAAATCATGAGAATCAATTTCATTATATTTTGAACTATGAGCAGCGCATAATACCTGACAACACTCTGTAGCAACCAACACAGGGGTGGCCAACCTTTTTGCTATTCACGGTCGCATTTCGATTACTCATGTAGCCCGCGGTCGCATTCCGGTGCATAGTGATAATAAACAAGCTGGGGCCAAATATCTACGTTAAACTCACCATGTCCACTGCTGGTACACTCCGGACAAATCTATTTACTCATATCGGCTTACTATGGGCACCGAGATCGTGAATATAATCATGTTGTGAAGATGAGCAACAGGGCTGCGTATACTGTAGTCGCGCGAAGCGCGAAAAATTTTTCATTTTCAAGATTGGATTTCGTCAATGTATTATTAGTATCAAAAATTCATCCTTTCTCGGCCCATGTGTTCAGATTCATCGGTAGAGTTTACGCAGGGGGTGTCTTCAAAAACTTAGAGAAGGTATTATTGCTGTGGTGCATCTTTGAGTGGGCCAATTCTCATCAGTCGCCTATGTTGCATGCAGGTATTTCTTTACCTCCAATTAGAATTGTCGTTATAGTGGAAATATATGGGATTCGCCCAAACGCAGGCCTACCAGAAAAAAAAAGTAATTCGGGATGAGGAGAACACGATCAAAATTTGTATTTCTTTATGGGGCGCATAATTTTTCTCTGCTGTTCGCATCTGTACGGTGGGGCTCAGATTACAATGGACACTGCTATATTAATATCAAAAATGAACTAGCATTGACGCGCGCCTAGCGCGAAGAAAATTTCAAGAATAATTCAAATCTCTCATTAATTAGGGAGTCAATTCGTAAATTAAATTCGCATAATATTGACAGCCGCCAACACATCCTAATTGAATTGAGTGTCGACGACCGCATAATTTTTCTTCTACTGCCGCAGCTTGGCCTCCCCAGGATTAAAGAATCAATATTGGGGTTAGTTATAGGCAAGGTAGCCTATTTGCTGGAAAACTATCTACTCGCAAAGCATGGTCTCTTGTAGACCCCGAAGTCGTTTAGCAAGCCTTCCGGTCTTGGCAGTGGTTGGCCACTGCACGCCAAGGCAATAAGCGCATTCATATCAGCAAATTATTCCTCCAGCATAGAATGATATTACCATGCCGAACCGAAGGAATAGTGATATTGGGCACAGTAGAATGGCTTACTTCGAACAACAACAACAATATGTTTAAACTGAAATCAATTTCGGCATTTCGAAATGGTTCGCTGAGCGTTCTTCCAAAATTTCTCCAAATCGGGCCGCGGGCCGCGTGTTGGTGACCCCTGGTATAAACTAACCATTGGGTGAATTTCCTCGTTTATTTTTTCAAGTACTAGCGAGTTCAATCATTCAGATTCGAATATTGTCATGATTTTCTTGATCAGATTATATTTGCGTTCACTTTTCACATGTACTCTGACGAAGCCGTCTTCTTACATTTGAAACATCGCACTGACCATGCAAACTAACCATCGGATCATTGGTGCCTTTTATCCATGCATTCGCGTATATTGATTTTCCATTCCGCTTCCAATGCTTCCGTAGCAAAGGCATGATCCTATCATAATTTTTTTTATTTTTGACTTCCGCCACGTAGGATTTGCCTTCATTGCATCTCTTAACACCATCGTCGTACGTCAGGGGCGGGCAACTTCTCCAATCGGCGGGCCGGATATGGGAAAATTAGGTAGGCTACTTGGCGGGCCGGATGGCTGAATCGATACATTATTTGCAACTTTATTAACATATAGATTATACATGGAATAAATCGTATTTAATGATATTATTTTAACGAAGCAATGTTATTTCACAGCAATTTCTCGCCGATAATGTCGAAGAGAATGTGGATTTGAGAACAGCATTGTCCTGTGGTTCTCAAACTTTTTTGAACACGCACCCCTTTTTGATAGTGAAATTTGATGACATCAAAGGTTTCGGCTATTGATGAGATAATTTTCAAACATGAAATTCAGTCAATAGATACGTACAGTAAACAGCATGAGCTTGAGGTAAATCGCGCGAAGCGCGAAAAAATTTCCGGTTAACTGTGACTTCGCGCCCCCTTCAAATGCTTTCACGCACCCAAGCTTGAGAACCACTGTTATACATGCTCCACCATGTCTGCTTCTCTCTGATCAATCAACACAAAGTGCAACCCTTAATTAAGATTTTAAATTGTTCGATAAGCCCGGTACCCCAAATTTACCAAGATAACAATCCATTAGGGTTGAGTAGGAAGCGAGATAGTGCAGTGGTGTAATCCAATCTACAAAACCCAATGTGTTGTGGGTTCGAGTCCAACTCTAAAATTGCTACCTAAGTGTTGGAAGTTTATCTAGGCTCCTCCTCGCCATCTCATCGGCATAATCACAAAAGCCTGGACTTGTGCCGTGCCATCAATTGGCGGATACGGAATCGAAAATAAGAAATATCGGCCTGGTGTAAATGATCATTGCAGTCGCCAAACACCATGATTACCACAAACAGCATTGGGGTTAAGTGCATCATGAATGCTGACAATGCAAGTCTTCTCCCTTCGACGAACTTATCCGTAAGCTCCACTCTCGCACGCTGCGCAGTGCGCACACACGAATATATTAACATAGAGTCACTAAAATCTGACGCAGTAAGCAAGTAGTGGGGAATCTAGACAGATTGGTCGGCAGCGGGCCACATTATCATGTAAGACGGGAAGCTGCCCGCGGGCCGGACGAAATGCCGTCGAGGGCCGGATCCGGCCCGCGGGCCGTATGTTGCCCGGCCCTGTCGTACGTCATATTTCTTTCACCGGTCGTCGATATCCAGAAACAACCATCGTCTGTCGAATTAATCTCGCATGGCCGTGGGCTCACTGCAACATCAAGCGTGGTAATAAACTTGACCGTCTGCCCATTTCCAGACACCTGTATTGGGGATCTCATCTCATTGAGTGGCCAGGATTAAAATGAGGGGGTTCGGAATATAGCATTGAGATGCAGTCACAATCGTCTATATCAATCGTAAATGCATTGCCGTACATGGCCAGGCCCGTGTCTTTGCATATAACAGAAGAATGTTTTGCGTCGGGAATATATAGATATTGGGAAGTGGCAGTTGAAATTTTGTGGAGAATATTTTCAATGTTGACGTAACGTGACGTCACGATTAGCCTCAACGAACGCAGATGACGGGGTATTATACAATTCAGCAATGCTGAAGGCCAAATGCGTATTTTTGCATCTGAAACATTTGAGTGATCTCGAAGTCCTAACATTCATAATACAGCATACTCATGTTTCTCACTCCTCGCATGTTTTTGCGAACAGATAAAAGACGGTTTCTGACCCTATTTACCCATTATCGGTCCTCTTACACGAGGCTTGAATCAAGTGAAATAAAATGTATCGGCTGATAACACTAGTTCGAGTCATCCACAATGACTCGAGTACAAGTCGAGTCAATACACAAATTGAATCGAGTCTAGTCATTTTCAATTTTTANAAAATGACTCGAATCAGGACGAGCCAACGAAAATTACGACTCGATTCATTGCNACCCNGAATATTAGTCATGTGAATAGGCGTGCTTGTGAAAACTATACCATCCCTGCAGGACTGACAGTTTCTTATTCGTTACCTTCAATCGCGTCCTCATAATGANCATCAATGGATATGATATTTCCCGTGCTTTGCATATGTTCTTCAAACTTCTTAAAGCCGTGGTCGCCTGGAAAATAACAGGGGTGAAAAAAATAACACCCGNGACCATATGTCCGTATCAGCATCATCATCGGTCAAATACTAATTNAAATGCATNCACATGATAGCTCAATTGAATTACAAGTTTGCATACCACATCCGTGTTCGAATTTGCCCTAATAATAAGTTATTATCATCCTTCCATAGGTAAGATATAGACTTTTCTCGACACCATCACGACGATAAGTGTTGCGTATAGAGGTGGAAATGGATTTGGTTCCAGTAAATAGTGATACGGGCAAGTTTTTGCTACTTTTGCAACTTTTTCTACAGCTTCCGACAGCTTCCTAGATACTCAGAAGTTATGTACAATGATGTTTTAAGCTGTTTGGAGGGATTTTATAGTGCAACTATTGGCAACTTTTCTCTATTTTGCATACCAATTTCTATTGCATAGTTTATCAGATATTGCGTCAAAATGTAAAGGAATGATTTGAAAACATGCTTTAAATCATTTCTATTATGATTCTATTCTCTNTGAGTTGCATAACAAAAACAATATGGTGTCACAAAGCCTGTTCTGAGTTAAAAGTGGCCAGAACTACGAGTCTGCAATTGCTNATGCGGGAACACAAAAAGAGTCAAGCAANTAATTTAGTACACAAATGTTGCACACACAGCACAACATGCACTGTTCTCCTTTGCCTCATTGATCAAGCGTACGCAAACAGTGATATGAAACAGGCGTAAAATGATATTTTCCTTCACGCATNGCGGAAATGGTTTAAATGCATCNCACGNTTCTTTGATGAATCTTGAATGATGGTAATACGAATAATGAACTCACGATCGAAGCTCTGTAAAGAAATAAATATTTGACTTTATCGCAATATCGTCTAACGGTATCGTACAATGGTAAGATATGTGGTAATCATATTTCCTGTTTCGTTGCATCCTTCTTTCACATTTATAGAGATACAGCTATAGTAGGGTCACCATACGCCCCTTTGATCCTCAAGGGGGATTTGTCCTCCATTTTCAGNCTGATAAAATNTCCTTCGAGGACACCTAAATGTTCTCCCGTTTGGCAATTCGTCCTCCTTTACAGCTTTTGGAGTTAAGATACTGGTGAAATGGGCATAAATGAAGCTAAATAGGAAATTCGTGGTCCCAAAGGAAGTGACGNCCTTTTTTAGTCAACCGTAGTAAAGTGTAAAAGAAAAGCTNTATTTCCGGAGTTGAGCCTGAAAGTTGTCTTNTTTTCTAGTCANCCAACCACAATGTCGTGGAGAATTTCCCATTTTTTTCGNATTTTACTCCAGTATTTTTAAGTCTGAAAATTCTGAAAATGTGTCCTCCTTTACCGATTTCAAAATTTGGTAACCCTGCCATATAGCCTACTTCAGATTTTCTTGGCCTCGAAAATGTGAAATAAATTACCCGTATCGCAGCCCAACATTGCCTAAAACCCAGTAATTCATGTGAGAATTATGAGTGATGCATGTGACTCAATGTCACTGGCTGGTATATTGCTTTCAGCATAGCCCACCTTCACACTGGCGAATATATTATTGAATTGTGTAGGTAGACTGGATAGATTAAGATTTTATATCAATTCAGATGTGACCCAATTAAATGAGGCCTAAACTGTTGATTTCACGATAGGTTCCACNAGCCACAATGCGGGTGCAAAGAGTCAATTAACTCCACATTCCTGTCAATAGAACAGAACATCAATCGCGCACTGATGCACCAAACGTAAGAAGCATCTGATCATAATAATAAATTCAGGATGAAGTTGATGGGTCTTGTGGTTACTTCTGTGCAGATAATGTTTCCTCAAAATTTCCAAACCTAACCGATTATTGTTTTGACTATCACACCCACTATAGTTTCTGAACGCCTACATTCAGTCTGTGACACACTCCTATAGTCAGATTACAACGGTCGTTAACACGACAATGCAATGAACAACGAGCACGCGTTCTCGCGTAGGTTGACACTCACAATAGTCATCTCGACAGTTCGCTCGCAAACGCCAGTAGTAGCAGTGGCATCAGTTGGCCCATTATCTGCAGAAATATGACATTTCTAGATGCGGATTAATCGTAAAACTATATACGCTACTGCAGTAGCTCCTAACCCAGTGGTTCTCAACCTGCTTCGCGGACCCCTTTTTGACCGTGACGGACCATCGTGGACTCCCTCTAGTTTTACGTCAAATTTGGCTCAATTATAATGCGACCGTCATCTGTCTTGNGCAAATATGAACTATACACTTTTCTTGAAAATAACATCGTACAATATATGTAAAAATTGGGTAAACTTTTATTATCCCGTACTTCGGTATCTATCCGNTACCGGTATCTATCCGGTATCTATGATAAGGCGATGGGATGATCTTTTCGGTCGATCATATAATATTTGGACGACACGGACACGCGTGTGTTCTACTTGTGCGCTTTTGATCTGTTCGCAACATTTATGGCGCCATAATGAAGAAACATATTGTCCATGAACATATCACGTCTNGCCTGTCATTTTTATCTAGCATCTCAACTTGAAGGTATTCTGGAATAGTGGTTTTGTATATCACAAGATAAAATGGATTCCGTGGCGATGNTTACATCCCTTCATTGGGAAAATTCAGGGAAAATATTTCAGGAATTTTTGTTGCAAACGACTTTTCACTAATTTGATNACACTGACAACTTTAAATNGAAAAGGTTTCTCAAACATTACGAAGTCAATCGGATTGATCCTACTATCTCCGTATATTTATTGTTTCCACAAACCCCAACAAAATGTCTCTAAACAGCAATATGTTCGTATCAGTANGTTATAGGCAATTGAAATTAATTTTCCATGTAGGATATTTCAAGTCGGACGATTATTGTGATGGTGTGACTAATGAGGCAGTTGTGGAGGAAAAACTTCCTTNTGTTTTCCCTAATTATAATAATTAAGAATTAGGTTATCAATCATTTCGCAAATTTGGAGGTCTCACGGACCCCCTGAAATTGCTTCGTGGACCCNTGATTGANAACCACTGTCTTAACCTTTACTAACCTGCGGAAAAAGTACGATAATCTGCAAGCNTTCCAGGAACCCAAAATTATCGGTATTTTCTACAGAAAAGGAGCAGCTNNTACGCCTTACTCGCCCCATTACTGCCNGCGATGATGAGAGGTGCTACAGTAGAGTTGTTCTGGACTGAGTGCTGTCCTTTTTTATATTATTATAACCATCCGCTTTCCTTTTTTATGCATACGTAGTTTTTACGTATACTTTACATAAACTTANTGGATTTAATTNTNNCCATATCCTTTTATCAGTGAATATCTTGTTACATAACATCCATTTACTTTTGGTCGGTAGTGTCTACCAGTGTTGGGATCAAGTCACTACCTTCGAGTCACGAGTCATTTCGAGTCATTGCACATTTTGACTCGAGTCAAGTCAAGTTAATCGATTTTCTAAGGTGACTCGACTTAAGTCAAGTCACTCGATTTTTGGAGGTTACTCGAGTCAAGTCGAGTCAAGTCAAGTCATGTCACAATTCAAGTCAAGTTGCCTTGTCGAAGTATGAGGCATGATTACGTCATTGCAATTAGTTAACTTTCTGACATATAGATTGAGTGGTCATTGATTTTAACCGATGAACGAACATAGAGTTAAGTATACATATACACGCCACCACGCTAAGCGATGATAAATCCAAGTCCGAAGCATTCTCCACCGTATTTTCCATGATCAGCAGCAACTCTAATCACACAGCTGAATTCATCCTGGAGAAATCTGCTTTCGACAAATATAATATCATAACTCCGGACATAGAATGCGGTAATGATATGCCTATAAACGAGCCATTCACTGTCGCTGAATTGGAAGCTGCTATTCAGTCGCGTAACGACTCTACCCCTGGCCACGACTCGATAAGTTACTTGATGCTAAAACACCTTTCCCAACAAGCGACTCGTCAACTACTGCATATGTTCAACGTGTCCTGGGCAAAGGGACAGCTACCAAAGTGCTGGAAATATTCTATACTGGTTCCAGTCAGGCAAAAATAGCGCTGCGGTAGAATCATACCGACCTATATCACTAACTAGTCATCTTTGCAAGATTCTAGCAAGATTCTCATAGCACCGACATATATCTTTAACAAGTTTTTCCCCTTGCTGGAGCGGGTTACTGGTAGAGGTATAGAGGTAGAATTTGAATGAATTCCCAGTCACAAAGGTATCCATGGCAACGAGATCGCCGACCGCGAAGCAAAATCCGCGGCTTTGTATGGCCCGAATCGTCAGGTCCACGAGGTGACCATCGGAGGAGCTAAGTCACTTGTCCGACAATATTCGCGAACTCTCTGGTAGGAACTGTACGCATGTGAAGATAAAGGGATGCATTATAAGCGTTTCCATAATTGCATTCCAATTAAATTCCCGTCAATGCATGCATGTCGGCAATTCGAAGTCATCATGTTCCGTCTGCGGTCCAGCCAACGTAGACTTAACGCCCATTCGTTCAAAATAGGATGTTCAGATACTCCGCTATGTCTCCATTGTAATATCGCCGAAACCGTCGACCATTTTCTACTGAATTGTGCAAGATACGATTTTCAACGGTCCTTTCTCATTGAGTCATGCCGTAATCATGACATCGCATTCACGACTTATAACCTATTAGTCCAGCCCGAGCTATTAACCCCTGTGGCTGAATTCTTGCTATCATGTCGTAGAATCCTTTAAGATTTGATATATAGACGAGGTTGAAATACATTACAAGGGTCCTTATACCAGTAGGTAACTTCAGACCGTGGTGCACCAGACCCTTAAGGGAGATAAGCGCCACTACAACTTTTAACCATAGCAATAATAATAATAATTCAGTCCCTCACACATGGATACTGAAAACAATGCGTTTGTACAAAATGAATCCGATCATCATCAGATTTATTGAAAATTCAATGAAAAATTGGCATACCAAACTGTTGATCAAACATGACCAAGGTGAAACAGAAACCTGTACAATTCAGATGCGGAATGGTATCTTTCAAGGCGACTCATTCTCACCACTTCTATTCTGCCTCAGCTTAGCTCCACTCAGTGAGTTGCTAAAAAAATGAAACAGGATACGTGATGAAAAAAGCAGCAAACTCTGAAGGTCAAACGATACATCACCTTTTGTTCATGGATGATTTGAAACTGTATGCAAAATCAGATGCGGACCTGAATAAGCAAATGAAAATTGTTCATGAGTTTTTGGAAGATATAAAAATGAAATGTGGCTTGGATAAATGCTCAAAACTTACCATACGACGTGGAAGAGCCACCAGCACTGGCGACATGAAATTCAAAATGGGTGAAACCATAACAGAATTGAATGCCGAAGATCACTATAAATATCTAGGGATCTATGAAAGCGACAACATTAAACATGCTGCAATGAAATCAAGTCTAAAAAAAGAATACATCAGCAGGCTCAAGTCAATTCTCAAAACTGAACTCAATTCCAAAAACAAAATCAATGCCATAAACAGTCTTGCAGTGCCTGTCTTGAGATATAGCTTTGGTGTGGTGAACTGGCGCAAAGATGAAATTGGATTAAAAAATTGGACACGAAGACGAGAAAACTGATGACAATGCACCACATGCATCACCCAAAATCTGATACACAAAGACTGTACAGTGCTGTACATCCCCAGAAAAAAGGTGGTCGAGGACTACAAGAAATTGAACAAACTTTCAAAACAGAAATCATCGGCTTGTCACGGTACATCAACAACAGCGATAACATTTACTGCAAACTCATTGCACAGGAAGACAAACAGCGCAAAACAAAATCTCTGAGCTATCGTCACGACAAGTACGTCAGAGAAGTCAACATGGAAACAGCTAACCTATACACTGCAGAAAACACTGTTGCTAAGCCCACAACAATAGCAAAAGCAGCACGAGTCCAATACAAAAATGCAACGCTCAAAATGAGAGAAACAATATGGGAGTCGATGCCTCTTCATGGACAGCACAAGAAGTTAACTTCACAGCCCCATGTAGACGAGCTTTCATGGACCTGGCTATCCAGCTCTGGCCTGAAACCGGCAAGCGAAGGATTCATTTTCGCAGCACAAGACCAATCGCTTCCTACAAAATACTATCGCAAAAGAATTCTGAAGCAAAACACGGACGGCAAATGCAGAATGTGCCACAACCAAAATGAAACTGTAGCACATCTCATGTCCGGCTGTGGTGCACTTGCAGCTACCGAACACACATGGAGACACAATAGGATTGGTCACTACATTCATCTTGAATTATGCAAACATTTTAACATCACCACTTCGACAAAAAATTGGTACGACTACAGCCCAGCACCAGTGACAGAAAACGAGTAAGTAAAAATTCTGTGGGATGTACCAGTTATAACTGACCGCGAAATCAGGAGCAACCGCCCGGATATAATCGTCAAACTAAAAAAGAAAAGAGAATG
>ATSW01016216.1:0-10254 GCA_000444245.1 Botryllus schlosseri | reverse complement strand
GTATAATATATGTAATACATTGTACAATAGCCCATAGTGGTTCACAACCATTTCATATCATTACCTCCTTATAAAAACATGGCCACTGTTAAAAAGTAACCAACAAAATTATCATGTCATAATTTAAATTTGAATGTCCATTCATGTCCATTCCATGTCGCATTTGAAGGGATGAAAGTGCCCGATATATTTTATTATAAATATACATACAATCAGTGCCAACGGCTCCCACAATCACAGCCAATGTACTTCAACATCCGGACATGGATGTGCCTTCATACTACATAACAATGGCCCATTCTATATATTACTTGTCACACGTGAAAAGTCGCACGCGCAAGGACAGCGTATATTTCCCGCATTAACGTGTGAGATGCTGTCCAATGGCGAGACAATGCTCGTGATTCCAGCTGAGAACAGCTGCCAGCTGGTAAAAACTATGGTGAATTTAGGCGTGTAGAAAATAATGAATAAACACGATCAAGTTCAAGACTTGATGAAATAATAATATCGCTATGTTAGCTTTTGGATAGAAATTAACACGGAATGCCGCGCTGCGTCACAAAATCTTGTGTTTGCTGCGTGTTTGAGATCCCTGATTTGAATAATAGTTGAGTGAATCCAATTCCTTTATTCCACCATCAACGCACCGAGACTATGAAGATTGGAGGATATATGAAGCACGCCGTATCGTTGTCGATAACAAGGTTCTTGCGGAGTTTTCTTTTGATGTATGTATTCAAATTTTACATTGTGCCGGTGATCGTAGGCGCTACAAAGGTCGTATGTTATTTCAAATCTTCATTACCAACTACTTCTACCAGCGATTTTACCATAACGTAACGCCTATGGCGTGCTGTTGAAACAAGTTTTTGGTAACACACCAATAGATATCGGGTTACTTTGTGCGTAACGATCACTACCCAGTGCCCATGCGAGCCCTGCATTCGCAAGTAGTGTTCTAAGGATGCTCAGAGAATGCGCCATATTGTACCAAAGACAGACTATACCTTGTCCGAAATTTCGCACCATCCCTATTGACCATCGGTTAAGAACCTTTGGTTGACGACAATCAAGTCGATGAAAAACTAAAAGTCATTTATGAGAATATACGGCATCGATCATATCCTAAACAATTGGATCAAAATCGCAGGAACAAATATACATCCGTACACAAGGAATCGAATTATGATGCATGTTAGTTTCAGTATGACGCCATAGTATCCACGTGACAATTATCTGCCGTAAGGGCTATATAACGCAGTTCAGAAATCAGACAGTGAAGTATATCACTTATGCAAATTGTTATTTGTTTTTGTTTTATTCACACAATATTGGCGCTTATCGCCTATAAGGTTATTTGCGCCCAGCACAGTAATGCTAGTAACGTCAGATGTCTTAAGAGTCCTTCGTCATATTACGGAAGACTTCCATGCACGCACTCTTCCACCAAATCAGTCTCTCTCGCTTTTCAATGCAAGTTGTTATGTAGAGAGGTAAATTGTGACTAGACGGGTAGACGAGTTTGGTTTCGTATTGTTCTGTTCAATACTCCTTCTCCTTCCAATGACGCTTGATATGTGGCTGTCGGTCGAAACTCGTCTGTCTGTGGTTAGGATAAACATATTCAGACGCATAGCACCTGAGTACTTGGCTGATATTTGGTAATTGCAGCCGCAAATAGCTGTTCACATCACGCGTTTCCGAGAAATGAGGCGCATGCAAATTTCGTGTTTAGGCTACATGCGTGAGAGACGGAACCGCCCCGACCACTGTATATATTTTCATGAATTTTTCAGAAATTGTCACGTGCATAGTACAAGGGCATTAAGTAAAAGCGTCTCGGGATCGTTATCTCCATCAGGACGGAATCCGACGAATGTGCTCGCAATCGAATCGGTGTATCATGATTTGACGTGCGGCAGATGACGCAAGCACCATCACGAAGCCCGTAAAATGAAAAAAAATGTGAAAAAGGGTATATTCAATGTTGCTGACTATTGGGGTGCTTGATGCAGAGAGCTGCGTAAAACTATAGGGTTGCATTTAAAACAAAAGGTGTTTTAAATCACTTTGCTTAAGACATGTTTTAAACAGTGTCAAAAATGCATCTTTATTATAAAAAATTGCGTTTTCTCTTCAAATGCTGTATAATTATGCCAATGTCAAAAACATATAGTACGAGCCCACGGACGATTTGCATCCGATATACTCAACGCATACCATACGGAATGGTTGTGATCTTCGAAATCGGTTAAAGAGTTACAGCAAGTAGATATAGATATGGATCATTGGTACGTAATGGATGTTCTGATGATGATGACCGCTGGCCGTAACAATTGCATATCGCATCGCTGCAGTCCTGCGCATATACATTTTTATGGTCTGTTTAAGGCAGGGGTGGGCAATTATTTTCCTTTGCGAGCCAAATGAGAAGTAGAAAATACGTTGGCGGGCCAAGTGAAAAATTCTAGCTATATTCCCTAGCGTCGTTTGATTTTATTTGTAAATTACATTGGTAATAAATGCTGCTCAGTGAATGTGTTGATATGTTTGGTAATGAGTAAGTGACGGTAAATCGAAACAATGTTAAACCTGATACATTTTTTAATATCTTTAAACCCCTATCTACGTTCGTCTATTAAAATTCTAAAACAGTGGTTCTCAAACTTCTTTAAGTACGGCCCCTTTTATGATCGTAAAAAAATTCGCGCTCCCTTATCATGATATCACAAAATGTTAAAAAAGCTCAACCAGAATGCTAGCAATTCCAACGAATAGCTTAATGGCATGGAATGTTATGGCTGTTGATGGGAGAATTTTGAAATATCAAAGTAGGACAATACACAGGGCAACAACCATAAGCTAGTATGAAATCGCGCCATGCGCGAAAAAAAAATTCAGTAATCTTCGGTTTCGCACCCCCTTCAGATGCTTTCACGGCCTCCAGTTCGAGAATCACTGCACTGAAATGTATATCGATAGTACAAAGCTTATTGTCTTGGTGGTTGCATTACGAGAAGTACGCAGCGTAAACAGCCTTCATGTTGAGCGAAGCAGCTTTTCTGAAATTCGCCTTTCCTTTACCGAGTGTTTCGTGTTTTCTTCGACTTCAATTAGAATCCTTAATCCCGGCGAAATGCTTGGCAAAATCTAAAATGAATGATTCACCCCTGACTCCAGTATACAAATATTTGGTGCTCTAAACCAGTGGTTCCTAACGTGGGCGATTTTGAGAAACAAGGGGGCGAAAAGACCAAACGGGGCGATGGGTGGGGGGTGGGGCGAAAATATTCGAACGTCAAGTGAGATATATTTAATTAACACGGCCAAAAAATGCAAGTGACGGTGGCTAATTTTGCATATGATTCGAAAGTTGACGTAAAAAGGTAAACTCAATGGAAAATAGACGTGAAAACAGGTTTTCGGAGCACCTACTCGGAAAAATGACCTTTCTTTTTTAGTCAATTCGCCAGCAATCAGAGTTTGGTGAATAAATTACCCGATGATATGCCCCGTTTATCGGCTCCGTAAATAAGGAGGGCGAAGATTTGTGTTGAGCTTGATAAGGGGGCGATGAGTCGGTAAAAGTTAGGAACCACTGCTCTAAACTTTAATTGAATTTCAGTTTTCGACTTTCTTTTTTTTACATGCCCGTTCATCATTTATGGGTCATAGATATGATAAGTTATATAGTAATCGCGAGCACTGATGGACTTGTTTCACGAATTAGGGATTTGGAAACGTATGACAAAACAATTTAAATGCGTGACAATGGCAACAACGAAGGCTTGAAAATATATACATGAAAAGAGTGATTTCTCGTGACTTTAATTGCCACTCACACTTTACCACATTGCCTTTATTTTGAATCTGGATTAGGCACGCGAGGTATGTATATAGCAGCGTAATCGTGGCATATTAATGAACACACGAACAGGCTTCAAAGTAAACGAATTCCCTGTTCAGTTGATACAGCTTATGGTTTTAGTCATTCAAAAAGCAAGTTTTATGTTTTGAATTCCAAGCAACCTTTCGCGGGTCGCACGGAATAGCTTCGCGGGCCGCATTTGGCCCGCGGCCGCACTTTGCCCAGGTCTGGTTTAAGGCGTCGCAAGTCTTTGTCATCGAACAGCCATATATACCCTGTATTTTCTATTGCCAACGTCAAACCACTGTCACGTCCCAATTAAATATTCATGACGTCATGGCTAAAAATGTTAAACAAGGGCCATGTTTGTTTTAGATCGATTTTGGTTTTAAATGCAACCCTACATATAACTATTTGCTATTTAAGATAGTGTCTTTATATGGAGAACGAAGATGAAAGGATTCCGATATTTTTTTATTCTATTTCAGCTCGAGTCCGTGTTACTCCCTCTCAATTAAATTTGAGGATATGAAGTAAATCTTACATTATGTCATATGCATGAATTCGTTATTGAAAAAGTAGGTTCATATTTCTAGCCCAATCACGCCAGGGTCGAGGTAGGCCAACCTCGATTAAGGTGGATGTGGAGTTCTTTGTTTTAACGTGTCCGGCAATCATATATTTACTTGTATTCTTCTTGATTATGTCTGTGGTCAATGCCTTTTACTTATCTATAACTACCATCCAAAAAGAGGACACATTTTCAAAATTTTCCGAGGAGTGATGTCCGGAACAATTTGTAGGTTTGTAGTTGGTTGACTAAAATAAAAACCGCTACTCGAGTGCTGACTCCCAATATCTCAGTCCAATATTCGCCTACATTCAACGAATATTTAAAAAAAAAAAGAGGACAAATTCTCAAAAAGAAAACATTTGGGCGTCCTCTGAGGACACTTTCAAAATAGTCATAAAAGATGACAAATCCTCTTAAAAGAGGACGTATGGTAACCCTACCTATATCTTGTTTCTTTATTAGGTAGCGTTCGGGCATGACGTTCGCGCACGCCGCACAGGCTCGATATCTTTCCTTCCCAGCATACGCTTAATCTTGAAGTCCTTGATTTGCAGCATGCCTCTTTTTCATCAAATATTTTACGAAGTCCCTTTTCGTACGCTTTTGGACAACTATATCTCTTCAGTCTCTCTCGTTTCCGTGCGTCCGATTCAGGGTCATATAAGTCGCCTCACTTAATATGACCGACTGGGCTTTGCAATACGCTGCAGTTGCAATGAGCCCAGATTGCCATCCGACACTTGCAAGAATGGCTGAGCGGCACTAACCTGCCCCGTGTACGTGTCGTGGCGGTGATAGTCAACCCCTACACCGCTCGTTTCCCACAATATCCAACTTCCATACGTGTTTGTTCCGATCATGAATGCGCACATACTTATGGCACCCATCGCTACTATAAGCAGCCCTCTATTATTTTTTATCTTTTAAAGGTCGGCTGTAAGGCATGCATCGTCAGTAGGGTTGTATTTAAAACAAATGGTTGCTATTTTATTATTATGTTTTTTTCAAGTTGTAAAACTATGCCATAATTGTGTAAATACTTCCCCAAAAACATGATGTATGATCCTACGGACTATGACAATGGTATGGCGAACGTGTACGATATCGGATGATTGAAACCCGCAAAATAATCCATTAAACAGTTATAGTACGTAGATATTTCGTCAAAGGAGCTATATTCACCCTATATTTCCAATTGTCAAAGTCAATCCTTTATGACGTCACAATTGACTATTCGTGATTTCATAGCTTTAAAAAATCCAAAAACAACAATAAAAGATATGTTTTAAACAATAGCCTTGTTTTCAACATGTTTGTTTCAAATTGATTTTTGTTTTAAATCCAACCCTAATCGTCAGGCTGATGCAGCTACACTCGCCGTCCGCCGCAAACACGATCTCAAAATTCTAATATACTTTAGTAGAACAGAAATAGAGTAATAATGTGATATGTGGTTCAGTAAGGACTGGTCCGCTTGTTGAGTGGATGCAAATACATTTCAATCCTATCAATCTGGTGCATTTGCTGCCAAGTTGGCGAATGCGTATGGATTAAGCAGCACTGCGCTGGTTCATTGATGAAAACTGGCATTTGCATAACCGGAGGTAATCCAGTGGCTGATTGATTCTTCACGTTCAGCGTTTAGAAGGACTTCGTTGCCGAAACCTTGAATACTGGAGTTATTGCTACTACAATACTGCTATAATGCACTATTTCTGTAATAGCATTCACATTGATACACCACTCAGTCTTCCCTCTATCTCACCACGATGCACCATCTTGCTGTACTGCTACGAGATGGTAACAAAGATGCAAGAACAGACATATCTTAGAAAGCATAAGATTCATGTTTCTGAAGATATTGAACCTGACATCCAAAGGGAATGTATGGAACTTGTCTAGTGGAACCTATTTTTATATATCATCGCTGATGAAATTCGGAGATGGTAAAACGCGATGACGCAGTTCATATGAGCAAATGTGTTTTTGCGGTGCGTGTCCACATGTCGTCCACATGTCGTCGATTTTATGTACTGTAAATTTCACTCACTGTACCGCCATCAGCCAATTTTCGGACGCCATTACTGTAAGGTATCTTGACGGTATTACATTGTCAAGGGTACAGAAATTCGCGGTGGATGAGGTCGACATTGTACTTTTGTTTGTTTCAATAATATATCTTTGATTTATATTCGAAAAGTCGTATCAAATATATTAAACAACATTCTTCTCCAGTTGGAAAATGCTGATGGATTCTCACCTAACGACGGCTACATGCGAATGAACATTACTATACCAGAGTCCTTAACTCTATGTATGGTTTACTGACACGACATTTTGAATATTCAATTCTCATAAATACATCCAATTCAATCAGGAGCTCCGCAGGGGTACATATCAGCTGAGAGACAGATGAACTGAGTGACATAAGAGCGGTTCATTATAGCTATACATTGAAAAGTCATGTTGATCTCAGATTTACAATTCCGCAGAGCAGGTGTGGGCAATTTGTTTGTTTTATTAACACATCATTGGCACTTATTGCTATTACAGTCATTTGCGCCCAGTACATGAATTTCATTAATGTCAGATGTCTTTTTGCTTGTTGCTCCTTCAACGCGATCTTTAGCTGCCATCTTTCAAGAGTTCGGCTCTCTTCCTCTGGACTTTTCAAGGCGCGGTATTTACAGCGAGATCGGCGATGAGGAGACCAGATAAACCTCCGACACATAGAAACATGGTAGAGCCGAGACTCGAACCAGTAACCATTGGTGTCGTGACTGCAGTGTTTAACCAACTGCGCCACTCGCTTCCCCAGGTGATGGCAATTTATTTTTTCCCGGCGGGCCAAATGTGAAGCAGAAAATACGTTGGCGGGCCGAGACAAACGTTTAGACTATATTCTGCGGCGTGCAGTTGTATTTCTAAATTGACAGTAGTGAATTACACTGTGAACACATTTTGCTAAGTGGATGCTCTGTGTAGCTTCGCTAGCAGGTCCGCATCAACCGAGTGTATGTATTCACTGCATGATTTTTCTCAAAATGCGACTCAAATTATATTCCTTAAACACGGAAACGTGCTAGGTACTCGCCATGAACTAAAAATACCGGTTCACGGCTGACTTCAGTAAACAAATATTTAGTGCTCCAAATCTTGTTGAAATGCCGCCTTCATATAGCCGCATCTTTCATTGCATAACATCGTTTGTGAGCGAGGATGGCCGCTAATCACGAGCACGGATTGCATTATTTTAAGAATTAGGTTTTGGAAACGTATGACGTAACAATTTAAAGCACAGACTTGGCAACAAACAAAATTTGGACTTGAATATGGAAACAGTGACTTGTAACTTCAATTGTTTCGGTGTAATTTGCTATATTGACTTCACTGTGAAGCCGGATCACCGTACACCGTACACAAATGAACTATAGACTTCAAAGTAAACGCATTTCCGGTTCAGTTCATACAGTAGTTTTTGTTCACACATTATCATTAATAAATAACTTTTTGCGGGCCTCATTAGGCCCATGGGTCACACAATGCCCAGGTCTGCACTAGAGTGACAAATCACTGTTGTTGAGTGACACATTAGAGAATGTCGTTCTTGTCGTTCGAGTGACAAAACATATAGGTGATAGGATACCGTTTATGAGTGACATATGGAAACGTGCCGTTTCAATCGCTGACGTCACAATAACCAAAGCCGGAATAAGTGTTGGCCTACCCCAGGCTACGCCACTGAGTAGTGTGGTTGGAATGTCCACCATTAATAGTATAGCAATATCAGTATTTACTGGACACTTCGCACTCATTTTTCAGGTATTCTAATCTATTTACCCTGTCTAAATGACGAATACGACGCGACACTGGATTCCATGGTATTAAATGGTTTGCCGCATCGGTAATCCGAGATACAGACAACATTGTAATTATATGTTGTAAACGTGACGTCGTGCAATCTAAACAGACCCGCTCGTGCCTGTACTATGCTGGGAGTTGTATATAATCATACCAATGAAATAGCTGATTGGAATAAAATCGATTATTTCCTCATCTACTTAGTTGAAGTGACACAGCCGAACTTGTACTCGCACGGAAGTTTCACATTAACGATAATAATGACTGAAGGTAGTAAGTTACCTTATATTGTTTTTCTCTTTTTACAGAGTACGTACATGCTAGAGTAATATAATCAACCCATGCCGAAATAGTTTATATCTGTATATGAAGCTTAACACCGATTCTCGAGTACGTGCACGACGCACGTGCTATATAAGACGTATTAATAGTGACGATGAACAGTTGAACACACTAACTTTAGTACTGGCCGTTTGAAAAGCTCCGATTTAACGATAACATTACGGGCAAACGTCTGTGCAGTGTACAGTACATGTACAAGTACAGTGTACACTATGTATACAGCGACGGGAATTGTCATGCTTGTACCAAGTGCATCTACGGGCCGAATAGCATCCGAACCGAAATAGCTGACGGGCCGCATTTAGCCCACGGGCCGCATTTAGCCCACGGGCCAGTGACTTCCTATTCCCGACTATATAGCAATATCGATTTATCAGTATTATACCTAAATAGAAATCCAAATCGTTTACTGCTGGTCTCGTGTGTTGGGCGCGTCGCAAGCTTGACACGTAAAGCCCTCAAAGTATGAGCTAAAGCTTGATTCCTCGTTATATGCGTTAATAAAAATTAAGGCAATTCCATCAAAATCATTACTACTTTAGCATCTGGCGCTGGCATGGCATTGCGGAACGAAACCGAAATATACATGTTTAAATTTGTATCTGGCTAGTGGCTATGGGACTCTGAGTTAGTTAGCGTGTGAACAATGGTGCAATTGCTCATCGCGTGCGACATCTACCATGTTAATTCCGACCACCTTGTATATTGTCCTGCCATTGATGTAATTACCAATTAGCAAATTTGCGGTGATGGCAAAATGTCGTTCGGAATTAGCGGCGAGGGTTGAGTAAATACATCACGTTTTGAAAATACGATCAATCAGGATTATAGTTCCTCCAAGTGTCATTAACGGGCTTATCATTATCACACTACATGCCACTTCGACACGATGTTTAGGTGGAGGACACTGCGATATCGTAATGTAGTGTCTGTCAACCCTACAATACAAAACAAAAATAGCTACCTACAAGGCGTTGTTTCCACCTTAGCTCAGACATCTTTGCGGTGAGATTTTTTTCAACAACTTCGTAATTGACTGGATAATTGGCTATTTGGTGAAGTAACCATGGATGCCGTACAATAATTCTTTGCAGCACTAATCGCCAAAGAAAGGCCTGTCTACTCCATCTTCAATCAGGTCACTGGATTTGTACTCGTATGTTGTTGATAAAGATAATATATTTGCTGCTTCGGACGTTAAGTGTTTGAACGTCCGTCAGGCCACTGTCGTTTAACTGCTCACTTATACAAAATTGGCTGCAGCGACACTGATCTATGCGAACACTGCAACGTATCTAAAACCGTGGAACATTTTGCGTTGCAGTGTTATCGACATGACTTTCACCGAACCTTTTTATTCGTCAAGACGCTCGAGCTCGAGATTGCTGCAACGCTCGACAAATTACTGGTTTTGTCGCAGAGTTCGTTTCAGTAAATATTTCTAATCCGCCATAGTCCGCATGTTGCCTCAATAACAGTATTCTTCTGATTGGCAACTATTTTGTAAACGTGTTTGTCCCTGTATCATTCCGAAATCGCTCGCAACTTTAAGTCCGCCGCGCACTTAGCTTTCCAGGCTAAAATAGCCGCTCTCTGTTTAACTACC